>JAGFNQ010001729.1:0-37106 GCA_024364735.1 Boesenbergia rotunda
TCATACAAGGGCTAAGGAATAGAAGAAGACTCGTCAAAGGAGAAGCAAATCTGCGAGTTGGAAATGGAGCAATGATTGTTGATGTTGCCATCGGAACATATTTGCTAAAGCTCCCCACTGGACGTATCTTAGAATTGGATAATTGTTATTTTGTTTCTTCGTTAATAAAGAATATTGTATCTATTTCATGTTTGAATGAAAAGGGTTATCATTTAACTTTTAGTAACAATTGTTGTTACATAACTTTAAATGGCGTTCTTTATGGGAATGGAACTTTGTGCAATGACATCTACATGTTAGATTTATCCAGTGACGTTTTCAATATCGAAGTTAGCAACAAACGTGCTCGAATAGATAATCGAATAGACTCCTACGCATGACATTGTCGTCTTGGCCATGTAAGTAAGAAACGCATGACCGAATTACACCGATGTGGAATTTTGGAATCATTTGAACCCGATTCATTTGATATATGCGAATCATGCTTGAAAGGCAAGATGACCAAATTACCCTTTTCCGGAAAAGGTAATCCAGTGGGAGAATTGCTTGGTCTAATACATACTGATGTATGTGGACCAATGTCAACTCTTGCACAAGGAGGCTATAGCTACTTCATCACCTTTATCGATGATCACTCACGATTCGGGTACGTGTTCTTGATGAAACACAAATCTGAAGCCTTTGAGAAATTCAAAGAGTTCAGAAATGAAGTAGAGAAATAGCTTGGCAAAAGTATTAAAATACTTCGATCCGTTCGGGGTGGTGAATACTTAAGTCAAGAGTTTCAAGATTATCTTAGGGACAATGGGATATTATCCCAATGGACTCCGCCGTATACACCACAGCATAATGGTGTATCTGGGAGGCGCTACCGAACCTTGATGGACATGGTTAGGTCGATGATGAATCATGCAACTCTTCCAAAATCCTTTTGGGGCTATGCACTTAAGACAACTGTTTACTTGCTAAACAGAGTCCCGACCAAGGTAGTCTCTACTACTCCATATGAGACATGGAATAGTAAGAAATCTCACTTAACTCACCTTAAGATATGGGGTTGTCCTACTTATGTGAAGCGGACTGTATCAGACAAATTGGATGCTAAGTCTGATAAATGTCTATTTATTGGATACCCTAAGGAAACGAAGGGTTACCAATTCTATCATCCCTTGGAACAAAAGGTGTTTGTTTCAAGGCATGCTGTATTTCTGGAAAAAGAATTTCTTTTACAAGAACACAGTGGGAGTGGCATTGAACTTGATGAAGTTCAAGAAACTCCAATAGACATTACAGAGACACCTAGTCTAGACCCACAACCAATAACTCATAATGATGAGCTATCAGTTGAACCTAAAATAACACCACCTCTTCGTAGGTCTGATAGGACACGCAATAATCCAAAGAGATACGGATTTCTCGTAAGTGAATCGAACGACGTGTTACTCATAAGTGATGATGAACCTATCAGTTATGAAGATGTTCTGAAAAGTTCAGAAAGGGACAAATGGCTTGAGGCCATGAAGTCGGAAATGGATTCCATGTATGAAAACCAAGTATGGGACTTGGTTAACCCACCTGAAGGGATTAAGCCCATAGGGTGCAAGTGGGTTTTCAAGAAGAAAACCGACATGGAAGGTAATGTTGTTACCTTTAAGGCTAGATTAGTGGCAAAAGGATATCGTCAGAAGCAAGGAATTGATTATGACGAAACCTATTCGCCAGTAGCTATGCTTAAATCCATTCGGATGCTCCTAGCCATAGCAGCTCATTATGATTATGAGATATGGCAAATGGATGTGAAAACAGCTTTCCTTAACGGAAACCTGCTTGAGGATGTATACATGATACAACCTGAAGGTTTCACATCAGTTGATAAAACCAAAGTATGCAAGCTTCGACGATCCATATATGGACTGAAGCAAGCATCTAGGAGCTGGAACATCCGTTTTGATGAGACAATCAAAAAGTTTGATTTCTCACAAAATCCAGACGAACCTTGTGTGTACAAGAAGGTTAGTGGGAGTGCAGTCGTATTCCTAGTATTATATGTCGATGACATCTTACTTATAGGAAACGATATATCAGTTTTACAGACAGTTAAAATTTGGTTGTCCAAAACTTTCTCCATGAAAGACCTGGGAGAAGCAACCTATATCCTTGGGATTAGAATCTATAGAGATAGATCAAAACGGTTGCTTGGTCTTTCGCAGTCTACATATATAGACCGAGTGCTAAAAAGGTTTAGCATGTCGGAATCCAAGAAAGGTTACCTTCCCATCAGGCATGGGATCAACCTTTCAAAGTCTATGTGTCCGCGCACAGAAGACGAGAGGATTTGCATGAACAAGATTCCCTATGCATCCGCGATAGGATCTATCATGTATGCTATGTTGTGTACTAGGCCCGATGTATCGTATGCTTTGAGCGTCACAAGCAGATACCAGTCGGATCCAGGAATGGATCATTGGGCGGCTGTTAAGACAATCCTTATGTACTTAAGAAGAACTAAGGATGTGTTCCTAATATATGGAGAAGGAGATATGGTAATACGTGGGTATACAGATGCCAGTTTCCAGACAGATAAGGATGACTCCAAATCGCAGTGTGGATACGTATTTACTTTGAATGGAGGCGCAGTAAGTTGGAAAAGTTCCAAACAAGACACCGTAGCGGATTCCACCACGAAAGCGGAATATATCACAGCTTCGGAAGCAGCAAAGGAAGCAGTCTGGATCAAGATGTTCGTCTCCGAACTTGGCGTGGTTCCAACCATTGATGATGCAGTGCCGGTTTACTGCGACAACAATGGAGCTATTGCACAAGCAATGGAACTAAGGTCTCATCAGCGATCCAAACACGTGCTTCGCCGCTATCATCTGATCAGAGAGATTATAAGTAGGAATGACATACAAATTGAGAAAATTCCCACTGAAAGGAATTTAGCGGATCCTTTAACAAAGGCCTTGCCTCAGAGTAAGTTTGAGGGTCATGTTAGAGCATGTGGTATTGGATACCGTAGCGATTGGCATTAGGCCATGTGGGAGTTTGTTAGTGATATGAGAGAAGTGTCCTAAGGCAACGCCTTATGATTGTAAAACATTTAATTTTATAAATGATAATTCACTATTTGAGTATACATGCTTGTGTATTTGATTGGGATCTTAAACTCATCTACTGAATGTCCGCAATACAACTCACAACATAAGAGAATTTGTGATGGGATCACAACTAGTGATTATCTCTAAATGTGCAAATGTGAAGTATTGAAAATATCCCTAGTCGATGAATTGATAAATACGGACACTATCAATTCTGTTGAGACTAGCATGAGTTATTCTCTAATCAGCTGATTCTCACTGGCTGGTGACATTAGGATGTCCGGAGATAAACATGGGTGCTAGTTAAGGGAACTAGTTCATTGGAGTGACTAGCTGTAAGACTTCATATGGAATCTATCTATAGATATGTCAATGAAGTTCTTACTGCGGCTTAAGTGCGATGTTCCTTTGACTTGCGATGTTCAAGTCATCTTGGTCATGGTGACTTATACTTTAACATCTTAAGCAAGCATCTCCAAGGAGGTGTGGACCCAGGATGATTGGGTATAAGCCGAAGTGCCCGAAGATGTTTGAACAGCCTACAAAGGATTCACCACTCCTTGCGAGGAGATGTATACCCAGGCCTATCGTCGGATTGTTACTCAAAACCTCTAGCCAGAGTATATCATGTTTGGAGTGCAAGTCTCTAAAATACATGAGAGTAATTAGAAATCCAAAGGACGAGAAAGACATTACTTGGGCTAGGTGTGACGTAGTCAGCCTAGTGGGGGCTGACACAAATAGACCGTGTCCTGAACCAAGTGGGTATAAGATGGTGAAGGGAATGAGGCACGATTCATTAGAGCTGCTGAAGGGTTTCAGAATAATTTCTTCTGAGGTCAAACCGTTGATCTTTCGATTAATTGGGGATCATGATGTACTACTAGGTGCCACTCATGATCGTTCTATAATTTGTTGATTATAGACGGCCAACATAAATCGAAAGCCTATTTAGTCACACGCACTACGAGTAATCCGAGGGATTTAAAACGAGTTGAAAATTGGATTTTCTGATCAAGAGAAATAAGTCGAATCTGAGTTAATCAGAGGCGCAATGGAAGCTAAAATTGGCTAAGTCTTTTGAAGGCTTATTGGGCGAATTAAATGAGTTTAATTCGCGTTGGATCGGCTCGGTTTGGGCCGGCCAAAGAGGGTGCCAACCCTCCTTGGCTGGCCGACCACCTAAAGGGAGAAAAACCAATTAATTTTGGTTTAATTAATAAAGTAAATCTAGCGCGATTTATTTTATAAATTATGGATAAATAAATTTGTATAAAGAAATTTATATAAATAAATTTATAGAAATTTATTCTTTTTTATGGAAGTTAAAATAATCCATGAATTGGTTTATTTAAATTTTATAAAATCAATTATGAATTGATTTTTCCATAATAAGAAAGATTATAAATTTCTTATAAAATTTATTCCATAATAAAAGGAGAGATTAATTAGTTTTATTATAAAGTTAGTTATAATAAAACTTGGTTTAAACAGAATAATTCATAAGAGAATTTATAGGATAAATTTCTTATGATAATTAATTAGTTTTATTATAAAGTTAGTTATAATAAAATTCATAAGAGAATTTATAGGATAAATTTCTTATGATAACTAATTAGTTTTATTATAAAGTTAGTTATAATAAAACTTGGTTTAATCGGAATAATTCATAAGAGAATTTATAGCATAAATTTCTTATGATAATTAATTAGTTTTATTATAAAGTTAGTTATAATAAAATTCATAAGAGAATTTATAGGATAAATTTCTTATGATAACTAATTAGTTTTATTATAAAGTTAGTTATAATAAAACTTGGTTTTAACGAAATAATTCATAAGAGAATTTATAGGATAAATTTCTTATGATAACTAATTCCGTTAATTCCGTTAATTCGGTTAAGAGGAGACTTGACAAGGGAGAAGCAACTATATAAGGAACCATAGGCAAGCCTTGGATTCCTAAGATTTTGATAATCGAAATAGTGCTCTCCCTCTCTCTCTTCTCTTCTCTCCTCCTTCCCCCTCGCTTCCATTAGGGCCGGCGGCCACCCTAGCTCCATTAGGGCCGGCGCCCAACCTACACCAAGGCAAGGTGTTGCCGTGAGCTTCAAGGAGAAGAAGAAACCAACCAAGAAGAAGAAGAAGCGGATCACATCTCCCTCTCTCTCGGAACTCGATTCCGTTACTTCGTTGGTTAGTTTTCTTTTCTTCTCTTGATCTTCTTTGTTGTGCCTATAGAGAATCTAGTAGTTCTTGTCGGCACAAAACTCGTGACTTTGCGAATTCATCCCGAAGAGAACTCGGCGTGGACGCGAATAGAGGCGGAGCTTCCAAGGGACGCTACGGTTGGATCTCGTCCCTTACTTCGGGTTACGCGAGGTACTTGGTAAATTAGTTTACTTTTCCGCAATGTTTTATTTTATGATTATGTCAACACACCATAAGATTGCATGCTAGATACGAAGTTAAAATAATTTAGGAAATTATTTTATGCAAATTCTTCCGCTGCACGTAAAAATTTAAAATTTTACGAACTCGTATCCTTGTCGACATGCACCCGGTCCCAACAGAGATCGCTATTGATTGTTTTTCGTACTGTGACTTGGAGCTAACCTAGTCCTCTTCCTAGGGATTTCTGGAAATTAGGGCTCTTGCATGTGGCTGGGTTTCTTCTGATCGAAACAGAAAGGAGCAGAGGAAAGCTTGGTGTGTGGGTTTTCAAGTAAGGCTTGGTTGTGATCTTCATTCTTGGATGTTTCCCTTTGGATTCCCAAACTTGTACGTGAGCTCTATTAGATTCCCATATTGCATTAGCTAGGTTTAGTTGAGCTTTGATCATTTCTTTTATGTAGGACCCAACTAATTCCTTGATAACTTCATTCATTCACTAACTGTTGATGAGTTTGAAACTAAGAACATTGTCCAGTAGAGCATAATTTTCTGCCAACCCTATTAGTAGTTTACAAGTAGTTTTATAGCATCTTATGCTCTTTGGTTTGTTGTGTAAGACTTTGCTATTCAGACTAGAACTAACAATTTGTTTGTAGATATATTTTGTAACTTTATTTATTACTCTGTAAGAAATTATATTTAATGTAATGAAAATGTTTAAGGATCTAAATGTTACTATACTAATATAGGCTTTGGATGTACTTCAATAGTAAGATGCAATCCATATGTTAACCTCAAATAATTTCCCTCAGAATAGATCTGACAATGCATATTATTTTAAATTAAATTTTCATAAACTACATCTCGGAACTGATATTATATGAATTTACGCATAGAAATGAATGGTTTGAGGTAGTTACAAATATTGACATTAGATATTTGTATATATTTCTATATTTTAGCAAAAGACAAGTCCCGCAGATACAAAAATTACGAGAACGTAAGTATAGATTGAAAACAAAATGAAGAGCCTAGTACTCAAGCTGTTGAAGAGAAAATGGTAAGCATGTCCACTCATTTCCAATTTCTTTAGCATTTTATCCCACTGTTTTTGCACAACATTGCTTGGGAATGAGTATTTTCTCCATGTGGTTAATCTATTTTAGTAGCTTAATTAGTCAATGCAACGAACTCTATATAGAAAGGAAAAGAAGTTAACACCTTTGTTGTCTTGTTAGAAAAAATTGAAAAGTGAGGAAGAAAATGATCCTAATATTTTCATAATGTACATTTAGAAAATTTGTTTGCCCAAATGACATCTTGCTCCTTTTATTTTGTTAGAAAACAATACACTCTCTCTTATGGTGTAAACTTTTACATATTATGTATTATGTATGAGATATCTCTTCACCTCTTGTCACTTCTCTGAGTATTATCAATCAAGCTTAAATATTGTGCCTTTAGGTTTCTTGTGCATGGCTGCGTTTTCCTTTTTAAGAGAGTTTTATCTTTTATTATACATTAAACCTCTAAGTTATGAAGGAGCAACTGCACAACTGTGACAAGATTCACGTAGGCTGACACAAATCTTCAAATTTAAGCATATTTTGTTTGTGTGCTAATATATGGCTATCCATTTCTGTTAAGTAATAATATTCTTTTGTATTGACTATTTATTTCTCAAATACCTTTCAGATTTCTTTTTGTGAGCTATGTATGGAATAGCTGAAGTAATTTTCTGCTAGTAGGTTGGCATCCTACATAATTGGCATCATGCATCTAAGATTCGAACCATTTTATATTGTAATATGTTGGTTGATTTGTAGAAGCATTAACTATTTCATGAATCACCAGACATATGGGTCATATTCTTGTTTAAAAGTTGTGTAGGAAGCTACAATATTAAATACTGTAACACTAGTGTGCAAGTCCCAAGATTTACAAACACTTATGTTGGAACAAACAGACTAAAGAATTCTCTTGCTACACTAGTGTGTAAGTCCCAAGATTTACAAACACTTATGTTGGAACAAACAGACTAAAGAATTCTCTTGCTGTAGTTATTGTGTTGATGGTATTATTAGACTATTTGTTTTAGCAGTATAAATGGATTTCTAAATAAGTATAACTATCATTGTTTAGAAGAGAAAAATACCATTGTGATATTTACCATCAGATTATAAAATATTATATAGTCATGGTATTCTCATTTGTCAAGTAGAACAATTAGTTTAGTGGACATGAAAGTTACTTAGATGTTCAAGTAGATTCGTTGAATAATAGAGTCATACTAGTTTGTCCAAATTCCTTTTAATGCTGTGGTTTAAAACCTACAGAAACTGGATATTTAGTTGCTTTCTTGCATCTCTACTTGAATTTGCAGCCTAGCCTTTCAAGTGTTCTCATTTAAGGAGGATAAACTAATCACCACTACAGATTACTGAACTCATCACTAGGAATTAAACTTTTCAACAAACTGCATTTACTACTAGATACGATTCAACTCAAATATCATATTACTCGAAATAGTAGTGGACAGACTGAATTTGGCATGACTAATTGTATGCTCGTATGAAATTAACATAAATATAAACACATTCATCCAATAGAAATTCCTTCAATACATTTTTTTTTCAATATATTTTGGAGCTTCAGCATTTCTGCCTAACATCCCTGATTGGATGCAATTCTTCAATATATTTTTTTATTTGCCTAAACAGACATAGTTTGTGATTCAGAATATGATTCTGAATCACAAACAATCAATCAAGAACATGTGTCAGATATTTAATATGGTCGTCTGAGTATTTTCCTTGAAAAGTGGTTGCAAGGCTGTAAATGTCTAGATAAGCCAAGCTAGCAGTTTCCTTATAATTGCAAGTGCTGATACATGCATATCTTTTTTGTTTGTTTGTTTGTTAGTTTGTTATTTTTGTTGTTTGTTGATACATATCTTCATGGATCATTTTTTTATTGGACATATGCATTTAATAGAAAAACTAATTAGAGTGTTTGTTCTCTTTTTTCCAGCTGCAGGGACTTGTTCGTGATCATGTTCGAAGACCATTAATCTGACCTTCCAAGCTATAATTTTTGTGATTTAAACTTCATTGTAAGTTTAGTTGGGTCAGAATTATATATAATTTGAACTCTTGTAATTTGGGTCAGAAGATATTTTAGTGGTTTCGTCTATAGAAAGGTTTTTGGACAGAAGATACTTTTGTGGTTTCGTCTGTAGAAAGGTTGTGATGGATCTTTATTGTAAATATGTTGATGATGTTTGATATATATAGTTTTTGTTTCGAGGTTAAATTATTGCCTTTTAATTGAAAATATAATGGAAATATCTTTGTTGTCAAATTGGTATGAAACTATTGTGGAACAGTACAACAGTTAAACACCGTTGTTAAAACTCATCTAAACGACAACAGTGAAAACCCTAAACGACAACAATGATAAATTGTTGTTATTGATATACGACAACGGTTATAAAACTGTTGTCGAATATAATAAAAGATAACAGTGAAAAACTGTTGTCAAAATGTTGTTGAATGTGATATACGACAATAGTGGAAAACTGTTGTCAAACTGTTGTCGTAGACCAAACGACAACAGTGATTCACTGTTGTCGTAGACCCCCCTTTAACAACATGGCCATTAACAACAGTGGTATTTGGCATACGACAACAGTGATTCACTGTTGTTGAATGCATTTTTTTCTAGTAGTGAAATTCTGTATAGGTTAAAATTCTTGCTGCCATGGCTCAGGTTGAGGCTGAATTTGATTATTTCCTTGCTGAAAACATACAAAAGGCTACTGGAAATTTTGGTTAAGATGCTGAAATCCTTGGTTTGGTTGAACTTGATGGAAGGGTGGATGCTGAAAATTCAGATTATCTAAACACCCTTGCTGAATTCCTTGAAAAAGTGATTGATCTTGTTGATAAGGTGGCTGAAAGTTGGGCTGAAATTGCTGAAGTGGTTGCTCAAAAATTGAAAATTGTGGCTGCCCATTCTGAATTTGATGGAAATTTGGTTGAGTTGGCTGAAAATTTTGGAAAGGCTGACTTGGCTGACAATTAGGCTGAAAAAACTAATTCGCTTGCTGGAAATTTGAATAAGGCTGTTGAAAATCTTGATTTGGTTGCTGAAATTGCTGGAAAGGCTGAAATTGGGGCTGAGGTGGCTGAAATATAGGCTGAATCGACCGCTGGTAAGTAGATGAATGCGCTTTATTTCTTTGTTGGTATTCCAACACCTTACACCAACATTTCAACTCCATCAATGCCTCTTTTATTTCTGTATAGTCCTCTGGTGAAAAAATTTTGATCTTACAGCCCTGTCACACAACAAACAAGAAAAATGGCAGCAACCGTATACAAAAGATAAAGCACAAGAAAATAGAATCAAATGATATGCCCATAAACACACAAGCAAAAATCAAACAAATCAACTAGTTGCTTCCCCGGCAACGGCACCAAAAATTTGATGGACCCAAAATAGATGTCACGAATGTGGGTCTCAAATTTAAATATGAATAAATGCTGGAAACTCTTTTTGCAATCAAAGAATGAAAACGTAGTAAAGGGGCCACAGGTCGTATTTTTCCTAGGGCTAGTGATGTTGTTTGATTTTAACTTGGGTTTATGTGTCGTTTGTGAATTTTGGGTTTCAAATAACAATTGGGTTTTGAGTTGCAATCTGAAATGAAATCGCAATAAAAAGAAAGAAAACTTACATCAATGAACAAAACAAAGTGATAGCAATTGATAACTCAAGCAATGGACAATTAAATCAACTAATGCAACTTTGCAAATTCAGGAAATCAAGATGATATCAAGAGCAACCAGATGCTAAGCAATCTACGGACAACTGGATACAAAGTCAATATCAAAACTCACTTGATACCAATTGCATTCAACTAAAACCGATATGCAGAATTTAAACTTGAAATTCAGATTCAAGTTGGATTTAAAGCAATCTGTTTTCAAGCTCAATAGCACACTTAAAGGTATATATGTTTAAACTTGATACACTTCAATGCTGAAACTAGACTTGATACAACATGCAGAATTTGAGTTAACTTGCCACCAAAATGCAGGAACCAATGTGCCAAAAGCTGACTAAATGCTTGAACTATAAACATGACAATTTCATAACTGAAACTAACCAATTCAGCTTAGAAAATGATACTACCAGTGAAGTATTATGCTAAAGTGAATGAAGAATTTCGAATCGAAGTCTGAGCAGTCACCAAAAACGCAATGCAGAAACAATTTCGCAGCAACAAATCTGATCACAAAAATTCAGCTACAAACCGCAAGCAGAACAAGCAACAAACTGGATTCGAAAGTGCAAGTCTAACTCCAGAAGAGACTCAAAGGATCTATGCCTCCCTTGTCACAAACCACAGCAACTACAACTAAGAGTTGCAGAAATTGAAACCAACTTTCAGAATTGAAAACTGAATTTGGCAGAAATGGAGATCACGGGCAGAAATTTAATTCAAATGCTTGAAACTGAGACAAGCTATAATAGCTAGCTAGCTGCGCAATTCCAGAGCTAAGGTAAGGAACTGATACACTGGGGTTAAAAATCTGATACGCAGCATGAATCCATTCAGCAGTGCATTGCAGAAAAGAACAGAATTTGAACAACCAAGGGGATGCAAAATCGAACAAAGCAAGGAGTTCAAGTGCTGGAATCTAAATGCAGAATTTCACTGATACAATTTCAGAAACTACCAATTGAAAGTTTCAGAATTAAGCTGGATTGCAGTAATGAAAATTGAAGTGCAGAAATGATAATCAGTTCAAAACAGCTAATACAAAATTGCAGAAATAGAGTGCTATTTAAATGAAACAAGATGTGATGCAATTTCAGAACATAAAACTAAAACTAACTTGATGCAAATAAAGGTCTGATACGCAGCAGCCCAAGAACTGATACGCAGCAGATATAACTGAAAATTGTAGAAGTAAAACAGAACAGCATTGATACGGAAGGAAATGAACTGAAATTTGATACGCATGAGCTAAATTAAGAAACCAAACTGAATTCAACTACAATTGTTAACTAACAACCAAACTAGCCAATGACAATTCAGAATTAAAACACTAATGAATGCAGAAAAGATCCAAACAAACTGATACAGAAATTCTGAACTGAAAAATAAACAGCAGAAATGAAATTACAGCTACAAATCGACAATTCAAGAAGAAAACTAATCCTCAATCCCCCCTTTGCTCAAGTACTCCTTGTTCGTCACGCAAGGGTGAGCCTCGAACCCGTAAGCTCAGCAAATCAGTAGAAAATCCGTCTCTGTGATCAAATCCATTCAAACTCTGCTCAAGCTGAAACAGCCATCGATATCTTCATCCTCGTTGTGGTGGATTGCGACGATGACTTGGGAGCCTTCCAGGGAACCCCTCCAGATAGCTCGGATGAAATGAAATGGTGCACAACAGAGATTGATGAAATCAGGTGACAGAGCTACGGAAACCTCACGAAACTCTATCTTTGGGCAAAATTCATGCTGGAAACTTCTCACGAGCACTCCCCACTGACCTAGCACTTGTTCTAATGAAGGATTTGAGGGGTCGCGCCCCTTGGATGAAGAACTATTGAGGAAAAAACTAAGAACACCGAAGAAGATGGACTGTGCGGCGGAGACGCGACGAAGCTGAAGAGCTGGGAAATTTTGATTAAATACTTAACAATGGATGGCCCAGATTGATTTGAGAAAATCTAATGGCTAATCTTGCTCTGATTTAATTCAAACTTTGATGATGATGATCAGGGGTCAGGATCTGCCTCGTGGTAGCTCGGATTCTCCAGATATGCAACGGATGGTCCAGATCAACCTAATCTTTGAATGGACGATCTAGAACCCTCTGAGCTTGATCCAACGGTTGAATGAGCTCTGATTGGGATGAAACCTTTAGATCTTGATCAGAGTGCTTGATCAACCCTAACCCAAGCTCGGATTGCTTCAGATGGTTCCAGATGGCTCAGATCTAGCCGCTTTTGAATTGGACGACCCGGATTAATCCGAAGCTTGATATCTCGATCCGGGTCCACTTCCGACTCAAGTTTGACCCAGTATGCCCTCGGTCCATGAACCTTTCATGACTACAAAAATAGATCAAAAATTTAGTGGCAAAATAGTTCAAATATATCAAGATTTGCAATTAAGTCCAAAATAAAGGTAAGTTCTAAAACCTAGGGTAAAATCACAATTTAAGCAAGAAAAATATGGGTCAAACATGGATTTTGACATCTAAAATAATCAATAAAATGGTACTTATCATGCATGAACATGAAATACACTTAACATGGCATAACACATGGCATGAACATGAACATAAATAAACATAACATGGCATGATACATGGCATAAACATAAACATACATAAACTTAACATAGCATGATACATGGCATAAACATAAATGTACATAAACTTAACATAGCATGATACATGGCATAAACATAAACATACATAAACTTAACATAGCATGATACATGGCATAAACATAAACATAAGTATACTTAACATGACATAATTTCTAACATAGCATATGGGCATCTTCTTAACATACACATAAACATAAAACGTTTACTATCATGCATAATTCTTACCATGAAACATAAGCATAAAACATTACTATCTTGGCATAATGCATAACATGAATGAATGCATGAGTCAAATGCATATACATACGGATGCTTAACTCTTAAAATCATACTTTTAAATACTTAAACATAATCATCACATCATTGGGGTCCCCGGCTTGTACCACATACATACATCATGTGCGCGCATCCCTAAGTAAATACGAGGTAGCTAGCCTCGACCTACTAGGGTAAGGACAGCTACGGTAGTCCCAGAACCGTGGACAGCATAGTCGGTAGTCCAGAACCGGGGCATTCTTAAGGTGCCCATCCCTGTTGGACAGCTTCGGTAGTCCCATAACCGTGGACAGCATAGTCGGTAGTCCAGAACCGGGGCGTTCTTAAGGTGCCCATCCCTTGGACCCATACTTCGGTCCGGTACAAGCCCATTCATAAAGTAAAATAACTTTACATGCTTCATCATTCATAAGACATTCATAGCATACTTAGACATAACATAGCTTTGTTACATGAAGCATGACATAAAGCATACTTGACCTTTCATTGTTCATACTTAATGCATAGCATCATGATGCCTTAAAGGCATGAGCATTATCTTCATTCATAAAATATGACATGCATCTTCATTCATAAAATATGGCATGCATCTTCATTCATAAAACATGACATGCTTACATAAAACATCATTCTTGTTCATAGTGCTTGCATGATCATGGCATATAAGGTAAGCATTGCATTATATTCATTAAACATGTCATGTTTATATAGACCATTATCCTAATCCATAGAGCTTGCATGATCATGATACATAAGGTAAACATTGTATTTCATACAGAAGCATGGTATCCATCACAAGCATGCATAGGTAGGACTTCTCTAACATGCTACATACTATCTAAGTACATGGCATAGAACATAAGACATTCATGAATAAACCCTATTAAGCATGACATCTAACATGAACATACAACATGAAACATAGTGCTTAAGGTTAGGGTTATAGGTAACATAATTTCTACCACATGCTTGAACATTTATATATACATTATAATGAGCCATAAACCATCATTCTTCAAACCCTAACTCCACCTAAACCCCATTTACATGGCTTGGCCGAAACATGTAAGGGAGGGTTCCATCATTTAAATGACATGTAAGGTAGCATAAGGAAACGAAACAACCATACATTACCCATAAGACCATAGGAAGCCATTAGGGCTCATGATTAGGGTTCACCCTAACTTTTAGCCCTACTTTCTAGGGTTGGCCGAAACCTTACAAGGCCATGGGTACATGGAAAACATTTCATAAATTTTCCAATTAACCATTAAACACCAACCATATCACACCATAGGGGCCTTTGGAACCCATACTTGAAGTAAACCCTAACTTCTAGCCCAACTTCTCATCTTGGCCGAAACCCTACAAGGGTCACAAGGCTTGTAAAAATTCATATCAATCACCATTAATCCCCTTGTAACATGAGGAAACATAAGAAGCTTGCTTGAAGAGTTAGATCTAAACCCCAACCATGAAAACATGGTGGTGGCCGAAACTCTAAAGGGTATTAGGGTACACCAAAAATTCTCCAAATCCTATTTTATTCTTTATACATCATAAGAGAATATTAGAAAGCATAAGTGAGATTTTTAACATCACCTTGGACCCAAAACCCATGGTGGCCGAAACCCTAGGATTAGGGTTCATGACCTTTGTTTTCCAACATAAGATCCCAAATAAACTTCATATTATGATAACTTCAAGGAAAGCTATTATACCACAGGTGAGGGAGTCTTACCTTAGATTATCTTGGTTTTAGACCTTAGATTTGGGAGAATGATGAAGACCTTGTTGCCTATTGACCACCTCTAGCCTTTGTAACCTTGAACAAGAACCTTGGATCATGAAGGAGAGGACTTCTTGTGAACTTTTTCCAAGGAAAACCCCTCCTATGGGGTTCGGCTAGAAGGAGGAAGAAGGAGAAGAGAAAGGGCTTGGTGGATGAAGAGAAGAGGAATAACTCTTAGGTGTTAAGTTATCTCTCATTTATACACAATGAAGAGGGGCAAGTGAAGAGACATGGTGCCTCCTCTCATGGTGACTCTTCACTTCCTTTAGCCTTAACAAAAATCTACTTCATTCCCTCATAGCACTCCCTTGCTAGGTGAATTGGTTAGTGCATGCATGATAGTACAAGAGGTCCAAGGTTCAATCCTTGGTGCATGCACCCATTTTTTTATTTTATTTTTATTTTATTTCGAAAATTCCCCTAAAACTCACCCATAATCATGCTAATATTCCTAGTTAAAATTCATTTATTTTTATATTAAATTCTACCTAAAATCCACCAAAAATCATGGTACTAGGAAGCCCCTATAAGGCCCATTAGTACTTAGTTTCTCAATTTAAATAAGAAAATTATGGATTTCTAGGTTAAGGTTCGTACTAATATTTCTAGGTCCCTCGGAAAATTATCTAGACATGCTCATTATTTTAAAGAAAATACTAAAAAAAAATTCCGGGTCGTTACACATAGAAACCCAAAATTTTTTTTTTTACTTAATCTGCAACTACTTTTGCTTGTTTTTGCTCATTCCTATAGAAATATCAAAAATATTATTTCATTTGTCAATTCTATTGTTCCTTTGATATTTGCAACATATTGCTTGAATTCATCTCAACAAACCCTTAGCAATCATGGTGCAAAGACCCCTGATGGATTATACCACTCCTAAATATGTTCAGGAGTTGAATCCTATTATCATTCTAAAATTCAAGCTCGTAGCTTTGCGCTTGCCCCTGCCTTCATCTCTAAACTTCAAGAAGATCAATCAGTGGATCAGGAATTGAAGATCCTTATACACATCTATTGGTGTTTTAGAGATATTACGATACATTTAGATATGAAGTAGTTTTCCTGATGCAATTCAATTGTTGACCTTTCCTTTCAGTCGGAGAGACTCAGCTAAAGTCTGGTTGAATACCTTGCGCCCTCGAAGTATCAAAACTTGAGAAGATCTGGAGTACAAATTTTGAGCAAGCACTTTTCTCCAAGTAAAACCACTGCTATAATAAATCAGATATTGGGGTTCTAATAGAAAGAGGAAGAATCGATATGTCAAACATGGGACAGATATGTAACCCTGATTCAAAAATGCCCCATCATGGGTTAGAGGAGTGATTGCTTATCGATGCCTCCTACATCGGGTTATCCTTCCCCAACAAATCTAGATTAGATCATGCCACAGAAGGATCCTTAATGAACAAGACTCTTGACGAAGCTTATCATTTAATTGACCTAGTGGTCGGTAACCTAAATGGATGGTCAAATGAAGGCCTGATGACCACCCCATTTAGAGCTTCTAGATTGCAAAGCAAGGTGAATGAACCAGTTAAAGATCTGAGATGGAAGGTAATATGATGGAACATATACGCTCTTGGTGTGATGGACCATTGAAGTAAATGCTACAAGGATCGGTTGTGTTTGAGGAAGCAGAGCCCCTTCCAAAGGGGTTGGACAACCATTACCTCGTATCAAACGATGATAGACAAGAGATGGAAAATGCTCAGAGACCAGTCTCAGACTATGAACAAGCCATGGCAATAGAACCGAGTGTTAATATGCTCGAGATTCTGGCACCGCCAGTAGAGCTAAAACCGCTTTCTTCAAATTTGAGATACGAAGTTTTGGGCCCAATTTCACCCTGTCGGTGATAGTAAATGCAACTCTAAATAATGACGAGACAAAAAAATATTGAAAGTACGAAGCATGCACAGAAATGTAGTGGGATATACCATTGAGGATATTAAGGAAATCAATCCTTCGATATGTATGCACAGAATCCTACTTGAAGACAATCACAAGTGCTCAGTAGAACACTAAATAAGACTGAATCTCAATATGAAGGAAATAGTTAGGAAAGAGGTCCTAAAACTCTTTAATGAACGAATTATATATCCTATATCTGATAGCCCTTGGGTGAGCTTGGTGAATGTAGTCCCAAAGAAAGGGAGAATGACGATTGTTGAGAATAGAAACAACAAATTGGTTTCCACTAGGACAATAACTGGATGGCTAATATGCATCGTCTATCGGTAGCTGAACAAGGAAATATGGAAAGATCATTTCCCATTTCCTTGCATCGATCAAATGTTTATGAGGCTTGCCAAACACTCTTACTTTTGTTATTTGAATAGATACTCCGAATTCTTGTAGGACTAGTTGGATATCTATCATGCTACCGTCAATTGCCAAGCGAGGGTGGTCACGTTCCAGCTCTCAAACTAGTTCTCATGGGAAATCATTGGCACCACAGAGATGATTGGATTTCTTTTATTTTTGCGATTCAAGCTCAGAGGTTTCTATCACATGGTTGTCAGAGCTATTTATTATCACTGATCAGGGCTTATGACAGTGGTAGCCCTAAGCTCTCAGATGTTCCTATGGTTCGAGATTATCCTGACGTATTTTCGACGGAGCACCTTGGATTGCCTTCCAAGAGTCAAGTAGAGTTCACGATCAAGTTGATTTCGGGGATAACACTAGCATCAAAGGCTCCATATCGTATGCCACTTAAGGAGTTGGACGAGCTGAAGGCCCAGCTACAGGAGTTGTTGGATAGGGGATTCATTCGTCCCAGTGTCACTATGAGGAGTCCCAGTGCTATTTGTGAAAAAAGGAAGGATCTTTGAGGTTGTGCATCGACAACTAGTAGTTGAATATAGTGACCATCAAGAATAAGTATCATCTACCATGGATTGAGGATTTGTTTGATTGGTTCAAGAATACATCAGTGTACTCTAAGATTGATCTGTGATCCGATTATTATTGGCTGAGGGTTAGAGATTCAGATATTCAGAAGATGACTTTCCATACTTGTTATGAGCATTATGAGTTTTTGGTAATGCTATTTGGGCTTACCAATGCTCCAGCGGTATTCATGGATTTGATGAACCGAGTATTTATGGAGTATTTGGATCAGTTCATCAAAGTATTCATCAATGACATTTTGATATTTTCTCGTTCCAAGGAGGAACATGCACACCACATTCGCATCGTTCTGGAGATGCTTAGATGGGAGCATATGTATGCGAAGTTTAGCAAGTGTGCATTTTAGATGCTTTTTGTTGGTTTGCTCGTGCACATGATATCTATTAGAGGTATCTCCATGGACCCACAAAAGATAGAGTTGTTACTAGTTGGGAGTAGTCGAAGTCAGTGCAGGAAGTACATAGTTTCCTAAGTTTAGTTGGATATTATCAATGATTCGTTGAGGGTTTCTCTAGAATAGCCATGCCGTTGACACGCTTGATCAGAAAGGGCGTGAAGTTTGCTTTATCAGAGGCTTGTGAGACTAACTTTCAAGAGTTGAAGCAACGATTAACATCTGTACCTGTTCTGGTATTCCCCTCGGGAGAGGACGGTTTTGTACTCTTTACTGATGCATCATATCAGGGTTTGGGTGTAGCTCTAATGCAGCATGAGTGAGTAGTCTCTTATACTTCTCGACAGCCGAAGGAGTATGAGAAGAACTATCCTGTACATGCCTAGAGTTAGCCACCATTATTTTCACTCTGAAGATATGGAGGCATCATCTGTACGATATCACATTTGAGATATTTATAGATCATAAGAGTCTCAAGTGATTGTTTACTCAGAAGGAGCTGAATCTTCAACAAAGAAGATGGATGAAGTTCTTGAAGGATTATGACTACACCATTAGTTATCGCCCAAGAAAAGCTAATGTGGTAGCAGTTGTACTGAGCAAGAAATTCCAAATAGTTTTGGCTTGTCACCAAGTTATGGTCGCTTATTTGGTGCAGAGTTTCTCAGAGTTGGAATTAAAGGAGCAAGGGCAGACAGAGAGAGGATTATTAATGAATATGGTTTCTTAGTCACTGATTATGATGTGTATCAAGGAAGCTCAGGCCAGAGATCATCATCTGCAGTTCTTCTGCAACAGAGTAGCTTCAGGACAACAGACCAATTTTCCATGTGATGCTGAGTGTATTTTGTACTTTCGAGGGGGCTATGTGTTCCTGAGACACATTTGGCTTTGGAGGAGTTGCTACAGGAGGCTCACTACTCGTAGTTTGTGATTCACCTTGGTGGTACCCATATGTACAGATATCTAAGACGTTCCTACCGGTGTAACGGTATAAAGAAAGACATCACAAATTTTATAGCTAGATGTCTTGTGTGACAGCAAGTGAAGGTTGAACATTAGAGACCAACTGGATTACTCCAGAAAATCCTAATTCCCTAGTGGAAATGGGAGCATATTATCAAGGATTTCATCATAGGTTTGCCTAGGACCCGGACGAGATATGACATGATTTAGGTGATCATTGATCAGTTAACCAAATCTACTTATTTCTTATTGATCGTAGGATGGATTCGTTGGATAGACTGATAGAGATATATTGTAGAGAGATTATCATATTACACGGTATATCGTTGAGTATTATATCAGGCAGAGATCCACAATTCACCTCATGCTTCTAGCAGAATCTGTAGCAGGCCATGGATATAGAGCTCCAGTTCAACATCGCTTTTCACCCACAAACAGATAGGAAAACAGAGTGTACCATTTAGATACAAGAGGATTTATTTAGGTCATGTGTTTTGGATTTAGGAGGCAGTTGGGAGGATCATTTGCACTTGGTAGAGTTTGCCTACAACAATAGCTATCATTTGACTATCCCAATGGCACCGTTTGAGGTGTTATATGGTAGGGCTTGTAGGATCCCAACTCTTTGGGACAAGTTTGGGGAACCTGAGCTACTGGGACCTCAAAGTGTTCAACATGACGCAGAGTTAGTCTGTGTTATCAGATGTAGGATGTCTGAGGCTCAGGATCGCTAGAAGTGTTATGTGGATCAGAGAAGGAGACCTTTGGAGTTCTCCGTGATTGATCATGTATTTTTTCGAGATTCGCCCATGAAGGTGGTGAAGAGATTTCGGATGAGGGGTAAGCTAGCTTTGAGTTATATGATTCATTCTAGATATTAGAGAGGATATGAGCAGTAACTTACCGGTTGGCGTTACCATCGTATATCACCAACATACATAATGTATTCTATGGTTCCATGCCGAGGAGGTCTGTACCAGATTCTGCACATGTCTTATTGGCTGTGTCAATCAAGCTCCAGCCTGACGTGACCTATGAGGAGGTACCAATGCGGATTCTATGGTACAGGAAGCGTTAGCTGTGGTATATGACAATTTGGTTGGTTAAAGTCGGATGGCAACACCAATTTGGTAAGGAAGCAACATGGGAGCTAGATGATACAATTAAAGCTCGTTACCCTCATCTATCTACCTAAGGTGCGTATTGATTATTTTATTTAATATTAGTACTGCATTATAAGTTGTTAGTAGTTGCCGTAATAGAATAGTGAAATTTATGGATTAAATTGTTGTTAGAGGGGGAGAATGTTAAATATGACTAAATAAAACCTGGTTAAGAATGCTTAGAAAAATTTTCTCATAATTGATTCTAAGGGTTTCGGACATTGGATGAGTTTGAGGGGTTGAGGTGTTTAACACTAAACTTTGAAGGGTTAATGGCTTAAAACCCAAACTTAAAGGGGGTAAAAGGATTTTAAACCCAATAATTTAGGCTGTGGGTGTAATAATCCAAACCGGGTGGGTTAAGATGCAAAAATGTTGTAGCTTAAATTTCTCTTCCCTTTGTGTTCTCCGCCGAGTCACTTTCTCCTTGCGATCAAGCCAATGCTGAGGCCTCGTTCATTGTCTTCCTTCTTCTTCATGAGGGAGAAAGTGGTTGTAGCTACCTGATCAAGGGTTCTTGGGAGCTCGTCGCCAATTGACAAGCATCAAAGCCTTTTCTTCCTCCTTGGGAGCATGAGCCAGATTGTCTCTTCGATTGCCTAGCCACGCAGTAAATTGGGACACCCTTGGCAATTCTCGAGGAGATCTGCATCGTCGTTGTAGTCTTTATGCAAGGGTTGTTCTACGATTCTAGGTAAGTGCATGTGTTGTTGTAGTTTGGTGAGTTCTTGCGAAATGACTGTGTGATGTGTTTCTCCCATCGCCAAATCCCAATCTATCTCCCATCACATCAAGTCTTAGAAAGTTTGGGTGAATTGGAGTTGGCGTGGGTAGCTAGCTCAAATCTGGATATGAGATCTATGGACTTTCCTTCCCCAATTGCTGAGATATTTTTCTTGCTGACGAACATCTAGGTAAGACTATTTGGCATTGGCATATTTCTTGAGATGAGGATGTTGATGGTTCTATTTAGATCAGTACATGTCAATTAGAACATCTTCTTGTGATCAAATTAGGGTTGTGATGGCAAATTGGTTTCAGATTCTGTTTTGGAATTTGGTTTTAGTTCTATAGTGTTTCATTCTACTCAGATTTGGTTATGTATGTTTGGGTCTATGTTCTTGGAGATGCTAAAATGCTACTAGCTAGATCCGTGTGTGTTATATCCCTAAACAGATAGTAGTCTCGATAGTCTTCTGTTGTTGTTGAGATTGGGTTGGGAAATTGTAGAGTGTTGTTGTTCATTTGATTTTGGTGGTGGTTTCCTGCATTGGGATTCCTTGGGTTTGTATTTGGATTTGTAGCTTGTTGAAGTAGTGATGTGTAGTTATCGTGGGTGACAATGGGTTTAAGGAATGGGGTCCTGTTGGGAAGTATCCTTGTGTGGACTTGTTGATCTTCCTTGTCGTGAGATGCACTATGAGTTTGTGTGTTTTTTTCGTGTGCCAATTGTGAACCTTGAGTGGATCAAGTAGTGTGTGAGCATGTTCTAGCTTGGTGGATTGATTTCATGGTGGGATTAATCCTATGGTGGTTGAATACCTAAACTAGATTAGGATAAGTGAGAAGTAAACCTAATTGCAGAAATTGAGATTTAACATAGAGTAATTATATAATTAGGCATAATTAAATGAATACTCTAATTAGGATAAGACTAATTAATTATAGTATCTAGTTTATCTAGTTGCCCTTTGTTATAATAGCTTAAAAAAGCTGTCTTTTGATACAAGTCATGGATTTGTTTTGAACACCTAAACGGGGGGTTTTCTTCTGATACAGGCTACTCACTAGAGGCGGGCACCTCTTAATTTGTCTATGTAGATATTGATCTTTATGCACGACTAGTTTTGCTATATGTAGTAGGTTGCTTTACCTTAAATCTGCTTAGTTTTATTTCACTGCTTGATCCTTGGTTGCTTGACCTTTGAGATAATCAGATTATTGTCTATACAGTCTCAACCTTGATACTCCTAGTCTGTAGAGTAGATACATGTATGCGTGTACATAGGAGTAATTGTTATGTTATACGTGGCATTAGTTGATCACTGGTTATACCTTACCTGTATACCTAGTTGCATGATTGATAGATCATGATACATGTTTTGGACTTGTACATTTCATACCATTTTATGGTTGATGATATGGTGGGTGTTGTATTGATTAGTCATGCACCATCCTTGCAGTGTTGCATATGCTGTCGACCCTTGGTTCCCTTGTGAGATGGGTCGTCAATCATATTGGTTCTGCTCACTCGTCTACTTAAGGGTTAGTAGTTGTCAAAGAGTGTGTGCAACTATCCAATCGTGCCACGTTTTACCACTCAGGAGTAGTGGTAGATCGAAGCTATGTGTATGCTGTGGACCCCACTCTCCATTGTTACGAGGGATATAGAGCGGTTTGCTCCCCCCATCACTTGGGGTAGGAGTGTGTACTCTTTAGCATCCTATCCACTCGACCACATTGGAGCAGTGGTAGCATTGTACGTACAATTATCATAGCTTTACCTACTCAACATCACAGATGAGGTGTGATGGTGGCTTGATTGGTGTTAAGGGTGATACATGTCATTGCATTACATGCATATGGTGTATTGTTGCATTTGCTTGTGCTTGTTGTATTTAATTGAGCTGTAGTTGTTGCATATATTTGACATGCACATATAGGTGGTATAATGCATATGGTATTGTTATCTTGTATTGCTCGTGTATACGAGAGTACTCATGGAGGGTTTTTTGGGGTTTGCTGATCTTGTTATCCCATATGATAGACTGATTCTGATATGTTCATTCATTCAGTTATTTCAGTATACTTTCTTATGCTCCTATGAGACTGTATTGATTGATTTTATATGGGTTACTTTAGCTAATTATTATCATGCATATCTTTATTTCTATATCTGCTTAGTTTTCCCTCACTCACCCCTTTAGTTGTAGTTTTAATTCTAGGTAGTTATTGATATACTTGGAGTCATCAGGGGAGGACCTGACAGCTAGTCCCTACATGTCGTATTATTTTGGTTTTGTAATCCGTTAGTACTATTGTATTTCTTTTAGTCTCATGGACTTGTATTGTGATGTGCTTTCTTGTGTGGAGGGTATATTTATGTGCCTTGGATGGGCTTGCAGTGTTGCTTTGTGTTGTAAGTCATGCTGACATGCAACTTTGATAAATTTAGTATGTTTGTGATGTTTTTCCTTTCCAATTGTTATGATTGCTAACCGTGTGAACTCTAGATTTTAGTGGTGGTTGTGTTGGCCTTATACACAAGTTTCAGATGTCTGTCGTAGAGGGAAGATGTTGTCCTATTTTTGTCGGGCATGCGACTCCCCCGGGTGTCATATGGATTTCAACAATTTAGTCAATCGGGATAGTAATATTCATCTTGACCAATTATATTAACACCGTACAACTTACAACTATGGTTGTCCATGAAAGACGAATTGATGTTTCTCACTATGCATAATCTAGGTCCAACTAATCCGAAAGAGGAGATAAATATTTTCTTGCAATCTCTAATTACCGAGTTTAATGAATTATGGAATGTAGGCTTGGAAACTTATGATGTTGCAAGTAAAACTAATTTTACCTTGCATGCAGCCTTTTTATGGATGATTAGTAATTTTCCTACATACTTAATGCTATCAGGATGGAGCATAGCTAGTAAATTAACATGCCTACACTGCTTGACAAAGTCTGATGCATTTTCTTTTCCTTGTAGTGGGAAGGTATCTTGATTTGATAATCATTGTAAATTTTTAATAGTTTAACACCCTTTCAGGCGAACTAAGAAAATTTTCATAAAGAATATTGTAGTAAAAAAATGTCCACCAACAATTAAGTCAGATGAAAAAATCATTGAACAAATAGATAATTATGGATTCCTACTAATATCTTAGTATAGATCCGGTGAGATAAATAAATACATTGCTAGGTTGTGCAAGTGTAGTTGGAGAAAATAAGCATTTTATGGGAGTTGTCATATTGGAAATATCTACTCATTCGACATAACTTAGATGTGATGTATGTTGAGAAATTTTTTTCCGATAATATTTTCAATATTGTGATGAATGTTCCTAGAGGAACTAAAGATACTGTAAAATTGTTAGAATGTATACTCAATGACTTGCTTTTCGTTAGGATACATATACATTTTAAAGAGAATCAGAAAATCATACAGTGCATGTTTACATTAGTATGTGCACAAACTGTCTGATGCTTGGCATTGAAGATAATATGGTGCGTGATGTCGCACAAAAAATCATGTTATCAGATTCCTTGCCGAAGCATAAGAAAGAGGCTCACAACCGAGATGGAGTTGGACAAACCATCGGGATGGTTGTAGTGTAATTAGGTGTGGTTTATCTTAACCATGGAATTACACTAGTGTACATTGTGTATGTTGGAAACGGATGGCTAGAGAGGGGGGGTGAATATAGCCAATCACTTCGACTTTAAACACTTATGAAGTTTCTGCAACTCAGATATCAGTAGCACAGCGGAAAGAGTAGAAAACAGAGTGTGCAGAAAGCTAAAAACAGAAATGAAAGCAAAACAAACACAACTAGCAAGATCGCTAACAAGGAAGGTTTACAAGGTTCGGGGATAACTTGCCCCTACTCCTTGGCATGCCCTTAAGGTGGGCGATCCCTTGATCGTCGACAGATCAAGCTCTGGTTAACACCGGATAGAAGACAACCTCCTTCTCGGTGGAGAAACCTCTCTATAGCGTTTCAATCACAAATATATGTTTAAGCACAATGAAACGATAGGAAGGATCTTACTCAAGCACTGAGCAAAGACAAGAACACAGCAAGCTTTCCCGAGCTCCACCCAGCGGCGATCTCACGTAAGGAACCCTTCCTCGTGTCTTCCCGCTGACGGACTCCAAGCCTCTTGTTCTCTCCTTCAAGCGCTCAAGTAATGATTGCTTCAAGAATGCAGTAGCTTGCTCAAGGTGATGAGAACTTCAGAAACACAGCAAGCAAGTTGTGGAGAACTCAAGGCACGGCAAGAAACTCAGTTCGCAAAGACAGCAGTCACTTCCTCCACGAAGCCTTCTCCGCCCTTTTTGTTTCTCCACTCAGCATCAGGTGACAGCATCTCCTGCAGCCTCCAGCTACCTCACTGCCAATGCCAGCTACCACTGAGCCTTCCCTAGACTTTCTGAGCTCCCTCAGCCAAGCTCCAGTCAGCGGCTCCAGTCTGCAGCTCCGGCCGTTGCAACCTGAGATGGAAAACGGACAAACCTGCTCTAAGGAAAGCCTCCATTGACTTCTCCTTAAGTGTTTGAATCCTCCCCTGTCACCTACAGCTTAATCAGAGTGTTAGAGCAGCATATCAAGCTGTAAATCAAGATTCAGAAGTGAAGCGCAGAGAATCGGATACGATCAGACGCTCTGATCGCGTCTGACAGTGCAATTTGAATTAAAGTGATCAGTCACCGGACCGATCCAGGGCTTGTGGATCAGTCACCAGACCGATCCACCTCTGTGCTGGGATTCCCATCTCTCACGGTAACACAGCCTGATCGGTCACCGGACCAATCAGAGTGAAGCCTGATCGTTCACCAGACCGATCAGAGTGAAGCCTGATCGGTCACCCAGACCGATCAGGACATATGAACAGTAATTCTGTAATCAGATCCTAAGTCCCTGATTGGTCACCGGACTGATCCAGGGTTTGATTCGGAGGAGAACTCACTCACTGTTCGCTCCCTAATTGGTCACCAGACCAATTAGGAGCAAGTCAGTGAGGAAGCTGCTTGCTCCCTGATCGGTAACCGGACCGATCAGACATCGCTGGATCGGTCACCAGACCGATCCACGAAGGAGCAGCATGCCAATATCCCTGATCGGTCACCAGACCGATCCAGGGAGTCAAACCCAGCACTCCAAGCTCGGGTTTCATCGACCTTAGCCCTCCAAGCTAAGGATTTTTCCATCTAACTCTCCAAGTTGGGAATTTGCACTTAACCCTCCACGTTAGGACTTTTCACCTAGCCCTCCAAGCTAGGACTTTTCACCTAGCCCTCCAAGCTAGGACTTTTCACCCAACCCTTCCGAGTTAGAACTTCATCTAACCTAGCCCTCCAAGCTAGGCACCTGACCCTCCAAGCCAGGACTTTTCACCTAATTCTCTAAGTTGGGACTTTGCACCTAACCTTCCAAGTTAGGACTTTTCACCTAGCCCTCCAAGCTAGGACTTTTCACCCAACCCTTCCGAATTAGGACTTTCCAACACCTAGCCCTCCAAGCTAGGATTTTACACACCTAACTCTCCAGGTTAGGATTTTCCAAACCCTGCCTAATCCTCGATCAGGACTTAATCATAATCATCATAATCATCAACCTAAACTAAATTCGGTGTCAACACCAAAACAACAATCATGGCCAGACTGCATCAACAATCTCCCCCTTTTTGTTGTTTGACAACTCGATTTTAAGTTTAGGGATTCTCAATTACTTTTCTCGAATTTAGAATCATAGGGGAATCATGATCCTCCCCCTACAACATGATCATCCTAAACTTAACCAATCCACACTCTCCCCCTTTGTCAAAAACCGAAAAGGGGCTAGAGGGGCTGTTAAGTTTAAAACAAACTCCCCCTCAACCCTAGGGGTATCCCAGAATAACAAAGATTCGATGGAATTGTTTTCGAAGTATATGATATCATGTGGAAAAGATAGATCAAGATGAAACCATCACATACATCATATGAATCTATAACATGTCATAACGGCCATATACATCAAGTGGACATGGCATCAAAAACATAATCATGGCAATGTAGCAAGTATGCAAATAGTAGTCATCATAGCATCAACAAGTATCGACAAACAGTAAACATGTGAGCATTTATACAAGCAACATCCTAAGCAAGATAGGCCAAATATCCTGCTAGAACAAACAAGAGTCGGACGTACACATCCGTCAAAAACATCAAACATGAACATAGAGCAGTCAATCGTCAGCTGGATCATCGTCTGAATCGTCAATGTATATGATATCTCCTGGTGAAGGGCCACTAGGAGATGCACCATCAGGAAATGTATGATGATACCACTCTTCATACCATCTGTCCTGGAATGAGCGCATCTCAGAGACATCAGAGGCTAGAGCATCGAGATGGCGATCAAAAGACTGACACTCTGAGCGGACCTCCTGTCGCCAGAGCTCGGAGATATGCAACTCGTGCTCCATCATCCGCTCTATCTCCGCAACCTGCCAGCGTAGATCAGGAGCCCACTCGTCATAATCTGCAGTATCAGCTGCCGGCCCCTGGTCACAAATTGCTCTCAGTTGCTCCCCCTCACGTCTGCGATCCTTCCACCTCAACCCCTGGGGCCCGAGAACAATGCCGGACTGAGCGAGCATGCGACGGTCCAGACGACAGTCATGTCGAACCATGGGTACAATGCGGCCCTGTGAAACGTCAATGCCAACTGACTCCAGCCAGGCAGTGATGATATTGCCAAATGACATGTAGACTGACTGGGTGGTCGGCAGACTATGGACAATGATAGAGAAATAGACCGAAGACACTGGATCAAAATCTAACCGCTGATGCATCCCGTAGAGCATTAAGCAGTGGAACAGTTGAATCTCATCCAGGTGTTTCGAAGTAGTGGGTAGGAGACTATTGGTGATGATCTTAAACAGCACATAGTCAACAGGAGAAAGGCGAAGAGCAGGAAATGTGAAAAAATCACGGGTGCGCTCACTGTAACCCCTTGGCCTGGGATGACCTAGAAAGTACTCGTAGATGGAGTCAGGAGTCACTCCATCGAAATGAACCGGAAGGGGATCAGGATAAAAAGGGTAGAGAAAGAAATCATTATCTGACCGGTGACAGCCGAGAAAATCAGTAAAAATGGATCGATTGAAATCGAGGTCGATACCGGCAACACGGGTCCTCCACCCTGTTCCCTCCCCACTTACCATGTTATTATAGAATTCAGAGACCAAGTCAAGATTGATCGGCCTCTCAAGAAAAAGAATGGATTGAAGATTGTAATGTGTGATTATTTGTCGGATGGTCGGGCAATGTTCATAGATAAAAGATTGGTCTATAGTTCTACATGGCATCAATTTGAAATTGTGCCATAGAAATTTTAGAGCAAGACCAGTACTCTAAAATCTTGTATGTGGAGGCGGTGGAGGCCTTGGAGAAGGTGTAGATATTGAAGGGCCTTTGCCCTTTGAGCTTTCCACCATAGGTTCCTTACCTTTAGAAGATTTTCTAGAGAATTGAAATGATGAAGACACAGGATTTAATCAGGAATTGATCATACACGGTTTGAATCAGTTGAACAAGGTTGATACGAATGTAGGTTGAATCACACAAAGTCAAGAGTTGATCATACAAGGAATGACCCAATCAGAGAATGTAATCAAGACCCATGAATCAAAAGCACACATTTAAAGCAGAGGTGAGGCATGGAAAGGTAAGGTCACGGCAAATACAAGAGGGTCACGGCACCACACCAAGAACAACACACCAAACTTGGTTAGTTACAAAACATATAATCCTTGAATAGAATCACAACGGAAACTAAATCAAACACTCACTTTAGCGTCATTGATGAGGTTCTTGAAGTTTGAAAGGAAAAAGCTTGCGCAGGAGGAGCTGTCGGCGCAAGTGAGAGAGAGAGAGCGTCGCAGGAAGCAGGAAGAACACAGAGCCCGGAAGTAACTCCTTAGGACTGCACGCGAGACTCTCTCGAGGAAGAAGAAAGCACTGGGATGCTTTCGTATGAAGCAAAGGTTGCCCGAGTGGGAGGTTTCGGCGCTAGGGTTCGCAAGGAGAGGTTTTTCGCGAAGTTAATCGGTTGTTGGATCGGTCCACCAACCGTAATTTAATGCGATTGAACGGATCATCGTTCGATCTGATAGCGCCCAGACCGATCAGGCTATAGCCTGATCGGACTGAACCGAGCCTGATCGGTCGAGTGACCGATCAGGCATGATCCTGATCGATCGGTTGATCGATCAGGGAGAGATCAGTAGGCTCGCGAGGCTTACTGTGAGCCCCTGATCGGTCTGTGGACCGGTCTCAGCAGGGTGCCAGATCGGTCCGGGGACCGATCTAGGCTGGCTCAGTAAGGTTGAACAGAATTTCGTAAAGTCACTGAAGGCCCTCCGATCGGTCTGTGGACCGATCATTGCAGAGTGGAGCCAGATCGGTCTAGTGACTGATCAGGGTTCCTGATATTCACATATTCGATCTGAAATATTCAGTTTCAGATTTTCTGAAACTTTCCAACGAGATCTGATGAAGTTTTTCGAACTTGGACATGATCTCATGACTAAAATTGATCCCTGAACAAGGATCAAGAGTCCTTATAGATTCAACAATCACTTTGCTCCACCCAAATGGAGTCAAACTCAATCAACAATCATTCAAGCAAATTCAATCAAGTTTTGTTCCAAATTCAGTGTTCCAATCATGTTTCCTTGATTGGAATGTCCTAGTATGATCATGGAGCCATATACACATATGTTATGCAATGGTTTTCCCCATACTTGGTCACCACAGTGATAATTATCTCGTCAACTTAATTTCTCAAGGGATGCATTACCATTTTGAGAAATTTAGTTGATCCTAACATCTCACCCCATATCTAGCAAACAAAAACGTTTTGGTAAACCTTATAGTTTGTGTGAGATGTTCCCAAAGTTACCCAATTGTTTCCCAACAATTTCGAAATAATCATGAAGGGTTTGAATGCAATTTAAAATTCATAAAGCACGACACATTCCCAACTCCCGTCTTAGGAAACTAAATTCATTTTCGAGGAGTGGTTTAGTGAAAATGTCAGCTAGGTTTGATTTGGACTCTACATGAGAGAGTACAATATCTCCCCTAGCTTCATGATCCCTAATGAAGTGGTGACGCACCTCAATATGTTTGGTCCTAGAATGATGGACTGGATTCTTGGTTATGTTAATTGTGCTTATGTTATCACATAACACTTGCACACCCTTGTAACTCAATCCATAGTCCTCTAAAGTATGTATCATCCACAACAATTGTGATACACTCTCTCCCATGGCGATATATTCTGCCTCGGTCGTGGAGAGAGCAACACAATGTTGCTTCCGACTTGACCAACTTACTAAGGACGAACCTAAGAATTGGCGACCCCCACTTGTGCTTTTTCGGTCCAACTTACATCCAGCGTAGTCGGAATTCATATAGCCAATTAAATCAAATGATTCGGTATGGGGGTACCATAGACCGACTCCAATTGTGCCTTTGAGATATCCCAAAATTCACTTAACAGCGATTAGGTGAGATTCCTTGGCACAAACTTGATACCTAGTGCACATACCCACAGCAAATAGTATATCAGGTCGACTAGCTGTAAGGTATAGCAAACTGCCTATCATGCTTCGATATTGAGTCAAATCAACGGGTTTACCACTCTCATCACTGTCTAATCTTGTGTTTATAGCCATGAGAGTGGTTACCTCTTTTGAATCACTCATATTGAATTTTCGAAGCATTTCTTGTGTGTATTTCGATTGGTGAACATGGATCCCATCACGAATTTGCTTGATTTCGAGTCCAAGGAAGAAAGTCATCTCTCTCACTAGACTCATCTCAAATTCATTTTCTATATGTCCAATAAACTCATTCAAATAGCCCTTATTGTTGGAGCCACAAATTATGTCATCGACATATACTTGGGCTACAAAAATATTGTCACCATTTCTCCGTAGAAATAGTGTAGGGTCTATTTGGCCTCTAACGAAGCCCTTCTCAATTAGGAATATCGACAACCGCTCATACCAAGCTCAGGGTGCTTGTTTAAGGCCATAAAGTGCCTTTTTGAGCTTGAACACGTGGTTTGAAAATTCGGAACTCTCAAACCCCGGTGGTTGTTTGACATAGACCTCTTCCCTAATTAGACTATTTAGAAAGGCCGATTTGACGTCCATTTGATATAATTTGAAACCACGATGTGCTGCAAATGCAAGCATCAATCGAATGGACTCTAATCGTGCCACGGGAGCATAAGTCTCATCATAATCAAGGCCTTCAACTTGAATGTAGCCCTTGGCTACTAAGCGTGCCTTGTTTCTAATGATTTCTCCCTTATGGTTCAATTTGATCTTGAAGACACATTTCGTTCCAATGATCGTGGTCTTCTTAGGTCTAGGGACTATGTCCCAAACATGACTCCTTTCGAATTGACCTAGTTCATCTTGCATTGCAATGATCCAATCGGGATCATTTAATGCTTCATCAATTTTTCTAGGTTCAATTTCGGAAATTAGGGCAACTTCATTAGTCTCATTCCGGAAGAATGATCTAGTTCTAACCCCATGATGGATGTCTCCAACAATTTGGTCTTGGGGATGACTAGAGGCTAATCTAGCTTGCCTTGGTGTTGGTGGTGCTTCTTGAACGGGTTCACTAGACACAAGTCTAGCCTCAGGATCCGGCTGATCAATGGGTTGTCTAGGTTCACCGTCATCAGACTCATCACCATCAACAACACTTGGAGTTTCATTCAAACTTAGTCTCCTAAGTTCAAGTTGGACTCCTTCTATATTTTCTGATTAGTCACTTGATTTTGGAATTTCTTCAAAAACCACATCAGAAGATTCTTCAACTAATTTAGATTTCTTGTTGTAGACTCGGTAGGCTTTGCTAATGACGGAGTACCCGACTAGTATCCCTTCATTAGCCTTTGCCGTGAACTTTCCAAGGTGATCCTTGGTGTTTAGAACGAACACCTTACAACCAAACACCCTAAGGTGTTTAACCGTAGGTGGTTTCCCAAACCAAAGTTCATGGGGAGTCTTTCCAAGAAATCTATGAATGAGGACCCGATTTTGCACATAGCAAGCTGTATTTACAGCTTTAGCCCACAAGTAACTCGGTAGTGAGTACTCATTGAGCATGCTTCGTGCAGCCTCTTGTAAAACACGGTTCTTCCTCTCTACAACACTATTTTGTTGTAGTGTTCTAGGAGTAGAGAACTCATGCTTATAACCTCTATCTTGACAAAATTCTAAAAACCTTTGATTTTGAAATTCACCTCCATGATCACTTCTAATTGTCTTAATGGTTGATGATTTTTTATTTTCAACTCTTCTACAAAAAGAAATGAAGATATCTAAGGTTTGGTCCTTATATTTTAAAAAGTAAGTCCATGTATACCTAGTAAAATCATCAATGATAACAAAGCGATATCTACTTCCATTCAATGATATGATGACACTACAATCAAATAGATCCATATGATGTAAATCTAATGCATTGGAAGTACTTACAGTGCTTTTACCTTTATGTGCAGATTTTGTTTGCTTACACATTTGACATGCATCACAAAGTTTGTCTTTCTCATACTTGATGCTTGGTAAGCCACGGACTAGTCCCTTGTTGGCCAACTTCCGGATGTTCTTCATGTTAACATGTGCTAACCTCCGGTGCCAAAGGGTAGACTCTTCTTCTTTTGACATGAAACACTTAGCAGAAACATTAGTAGCACTTTTAAATGAACCTTGATAAATATTGTCTACTCTTGTTTCTACTAGTACTGTGTCCAAGGTGTTATGTTGTCTAACTAGACATTGACTTGGTTGGAAGTCAATTGTGTAACCCGTGTCACACAATTGACTCACACTTAGGAGATTAAATTTCATCCCCTTGACTAGAAGAACATTTGAAATTCTAAGACATTCGAATATTTGAATGTCTCCTATCCCTATAACCTTAAGACTACCATTGTTACCAAATGATACATTACCTCTACTTTTCTTGTGAAGTGTGGTAAACAATGATCTATCCCCGGTCATGTGTTTGGAGCATCCACTATCAACGAACCAAGTTGATAGATGCTCCCCCTCAATCATAACCTACACAATTCGAAAAATAGAAGTTTTAGGTACCCAAATCTTGGGACCTAAAGCATCAACTAAACACGACTTAGGCACCCATGCCTTGACAACTTTCTTTTGAGTCTTGGGTGTCCTAGATTGTCTCATATCAGTCCTAGACATCAAAGAAACGAATGAGGGTTCTTTGGGTCGGTAACTAATACCGGCCATATTGTAAACTGCCCTTTGGGTATTTAGGATCATATCTAGGGTCTTAGAGCTAGTTGAGAACTTCCCAAGAATATTCTTGAGCTTCTCAACTTCACACTTCAATAATTTGTTCTCTTCTACTAGCAAGTTATCATGCAAATCATTTACTTCCTCAACCTTAGAGGATTTCAAAATTTCAATCTCATATTTCAATGATTTAATTTCATCTTCTAACAATTCAACATGCAAATCATCAATGTTATCATCTCTAGATAATTTCAATTGATTAATTTCTAATTGCAATGCTTTAACCTTATTTTTTGATTTCTTAAGCATACTAGTTAAACATGCAATTGCTCTATAACATTTTTCAAGCTCGGGAGAAGTTACATCTTCATCATCCGAGGATGATGAAGCCGCGTTTGAGGAACTTGAAGATTCATCACTACTCTCCTCTCCAAGAGCCATAAGTGCCACATGCCTTGTGCTCTTCTCCTCCTTCTGTTCATCGGATGAGCTAGAGGATGACTCATCCCAAGTGGCCTTCTTCTTCTTCTTCTTGGATTTTTCTTCTTTCTTTTTGGATTTCTCCTCCTTCTTCTTTAGTTTCGGGCATTCATTCTTGAAGTGCCCTTTCCTACCACACTCAAAGCAAGATGCATTAGTTTTATCAAGTTTGGATTCACTAGAGTTACCTCTACTCTTGAAGCGTCGATTCCTTCGCATCATCCTTCACACGAAGTTCTCCATCTCGGAGGGAGAAGAGCCGCTGCAATCTTTCTCGGAATCGGACTCGGATTCGGAAGAGGATGAAGATGAAGAGACTTCCTTCTCCTTCTTCTTGTTGATTCGGTCCCCTACAAGTAAGGCAATCCCCTTCTCCTTGGGGCCTTTGTTAGCCATTTCATGCAATTCCATCTCACAAAATAAATCATCTAACTTTACAATGGATAGATCCTTGGAAACTTTGTAGGCATCCACCATGGATGCCCACAAAGCATTCCTTGGAAAGGCTTTCAAGACATACCTCACAAGGTCGCGATTCTCGACCTTTTCATCAATCGAATGAAGCCCATTGAGGACTTCCTTGAACCGTCTATGGAGCTCACTTAACGTTTCATTCTCCTTCATGGAGAGATTTTGGAGTTGATTGAGGAATAAGTCCCTCTTTGCGATTCTTGAATATCGGGTGCCCTCATGGAGTTCGATGAGCTTGTTCCACAAGTCCTTTGCACTTGTGAAAGGACCAACCTTGATGAGTTAGTCTTTGTTCATGCCACATTGTAGAGTGACAACCTCCTTTGCGTCGGCTTCACTCTTTCGCGTTTGTTCGGCAGTCCACTGATAACCATTTTTTTGTCGTGTTACGGTTTCAAATACAATTTAAAATATCGAATTCCTCTAAACTAATGTAGCATAGAGTAACTCGAGTCGTCTCCCAATGAATGTAGTTGAAGCATCATAATTTTCAGAATCGTATCTTATTGCTTTTGGGGTTTGGATATGAAACTGGGTTTTGGATGTAAGAGCTAGGACTACGAAATGAATAACAGAGCAAATATGAAACCTAATTCTAATTAAGGAAGGACAATGCAGATAAAGAAATCTAAATTAACCTAACTACAATTGCAGAAAAGAATAGGCAATGTGAAAGAAACATTCAAGAAATAGGCATCAATGAAACCTAGGCATGGAGTAAAACCTATAGCATGAAAGAAATTTAATTTCCTAACCTAATTGCATGTAATGATGATATGAAGCTTAAAGCTATGGAAAGAGCAACACAAAGCAAAAATTAAACAATTAAGAAACATCACAACTGAAATTAATAGATCTAAGAAGCATTTAATCAAACACCTCATATGCATAATGGAAATTGATTCAAATAAGTGTTGATTGAAATGGGAAGATCCATCAAATACAAGAATTCAACAATTCTATCACAAACATTCATCATTTAACTCAAACAACCAACTATCAAAACAATTAACAACTGAATCATATTGAACAAGCAAATTGAATCAAGCTGCTGTGAAGAAGCTGCCGACTACTGAAACTAATGAATTACTGCTAGAGAAGCTGCTGGGCACGAAAGAAATAGCAGCTGCTGTGAAGGAATTATGAAGGAGCTGAAGCTGCTGAAAATGCTGGATAGAAGATGAACTGCTGGATCTGGAATTCTGATGAAGTGCTGAAATAACTGAATTGCTGGGAAGAACTAATCCGCTAGATTCTGATGAAGCAAAAACAAAACTGTGAATGAAGAAAAATCTGCCGGAATTGAACCCTGTGAAGAAGAAATGCTGAAAAATTGGATCAGAAAAGATGCTGGAATTGGAAAACTACTGAAATCGAATTGTTGTAAATGAAAACTACTGAAATCGAATTGCTATAAATGAAAGCAAAGCTGCCGAGAAGTAATTGCTGGAAAGAAATTTGGATCTGATGCTGAAATTGAAATGCTGTAAAGGAAAGCAAATGAAGAGACTGCTGCTAAGGAATTGATCGCCGGCGGTGATGTGATGATGAAGGGAAGTCAGCTAGGGTTCGGAACCCCCAGAGCCCTAGCTGTGGTGGTGCTGGATGCTGCGACGGCTACGTTCGGCTAGAGGTCAGAACCCCCAAAGCCCAGGCTTGTGGTCGCCGGTGATGAAAATGGAGGAAAGTTCTCTCCGAACCCCGAAAGAGAACTCTTCCTCTCTTCTCTCCGAACCCCGAAAGAGAAGAGATGGAGCTCCGGCCGGCTAAGATTGAGAACTCCCAGAGCCCTAGCTTCGTGCAATGGCCGGAGATGGTGGTGGATGAAGAGGAAGGTGAGTCGCCTGCGTGTGATGGTGGAAGCCGATCGATGCCCTAACCTTCGCGTCGCTGAGGCTTTTGTTGTCTCGTCTGCACGTGGTTTGGCTCAGCCAACTTCAGCTCTGGTCCAGCTCAGGCAGTTGAGTTCAGGATGAGTTCGGCTCAGCAATTGGCTCAGTCTCTTCAGCCCCTTTGATTCAGCAGCTCAGCAGTTGATTTGGTCCAGTCAGCCAACTTCAGCGGTTCAGCCTCGTATTCGATCAGTTAAACCAGCTCTTGGGGTTCAGTCGATTCAGCCAAGCCACAGGTCAGAAGAGAATTAGCAATGAACGGCTGAGATTGATTTGGCTTCATCCAACGGTCGGATCTCTTCAGATCTAAACCAAACTCCACAGATCCCAATCAATGGCCCTGATCTACCTATCCCCAGCTCAGATTGACCAGATCAGTGGCGGATGGTCCAGATCTTCCCTGTTCTTGAATGGATGGTCTAGAACATCTTGAGCTCGATCCAACGGTCAGATCACTTCTGATTTGGCTGAAATTTTCAGATCTTGATCTCTGGTCATGATTGATTCTATCTTGGACTCGGATCGACCAGAAGTTGACCGATGGCTCAGATCTAGCCGCTCTCTGGAATGGACGGCTCCTATTAATCCGATGCTTGATCCTTTTGATCTGGATCCAATCCTGACTCAAGTCTGACCCAATTTGATCTAGGTCCATGATCAATTTAAGCATACAAAATGATATTCAAATTAGTGCCAAAAATATCCCAAATATACAAAGATTAGAATTAAATGTCAAAATGAAGGGAATGCATGAAACCTAATAAAATTGCAACTTAAGCA
>JAGFNQ010001729.1:38114-74076 GCA_024364735.1 Boesenbergia rotunda
TGTCATGCTTAATCTAACAAGATAGAGTCATCACCACAACAAATGACTAAATGCAATTAATATCCCCAAGCATACCAAGAAAACCAAAACTCAATAGTCAGACTTAACTATCTTTTATGATTCTCAAAGCATAATAAAGGAACATGTAAGGAGATACAACTCGAAGTCAAACAAGATTTATTCAAAACCAAACAAAATGCAGAATGAGGAAACAAAGTATAAATGCAAAGTATAAAAGTAAACAAACATGCGAGTATAAACATAAAGAAAAATAAGAAAAGGAAAGTAAAGGAACAAACTCCCCTTCAAATTGGGTAGAGAGTACGGAGCATCCATCTTGGGAGAACTATCCTCACGTAGTCAATCTCATAGTGCACGGATTTCTCCCTTATTAATTTTGCACAAGCATCTTCCGGTGGTCGGAGACGATTAAGGTTCAGAACCCACTTAAGAGGTGAGGTGCTACTAGTCGAAATAAAAACAACTCCTCCCTCTTGATGCTTTTTGGAAGTCCTTCCAGGAGGTTGGAGTCTGTTCAGATGGAGCACCCACTCCAGAAGTCTTCGGGACCCTGTAAAACCGTGTAATACCTCTCTCAAGCGTGCAGGGTAAGAAAGAAGTGTAATATCGTCAATCTCTACATAAAAAGAATCCAAAAATGCAACACATCCAAGAAAATCAATTATTGGCACCTCAATGAAGTTTTCACAATTAATATCTGCATAAGATGTATCCAGTAATTCATCAGAACAAATAACATCAACACTAGGTATCGCAATGGAATTTTCACAATCAATTTCTAAATGAGATGTAACAAGATATGCATCACAACCAATAAAATCAACATTGGGTACCTCAATGAATTTCTTACACTCCAGCTCTACATAAGATGTATCCAAAAGTGTATCACAAACAATTAAATCAGTTTGAGATTTCTCCATCGATTTTTCCAAGGACATAAGAGGAATACTTACCTGATTGTGCTGAAGAATACCTGGAGGTTCTACAAGAGTGGATGTATCCATAGCTTCCTCCTGGTCAAGAACAGGTTCCATCTCAGGCTCAAATTCTGGTGGACACTCAACTAAAGCAAGTGATTCTTGGGTTATTGCTTCCAACATGCAAGTCCCTACACTTCCATTCTGATCCTCTGAATCTTCTAATATATCAAGAAATGTTGGTGGTCCCTGGGGCTCAGTGCAATCCCCTACACCAATAGGATCATCTCCAATGCATGCTTCCTCAACCATACCTGCAACAACCAAATTAGAAAAATTAGGATCATCAACAACTAAATCCTTACAAAATAAAAGTTTAGAAGGGTCCTGTAATATTTCAGAATCAAAATCAAGGTTGTTACAAGCTGTGCTATCCATCTTCTCCAATGCCTCTAAATCAGTAGGAATGGGTGATTCTTGGGGCTCAGTGCAATCCCCTACACTCTCAATCCTATCCTCTAAATTTTCTGATGTATTAATCAATGTAGGTGGTTCCTGGGGCTCTGTGCAATCCCCTACACCTATAGATAGATTCATTTGACTCACAACTTGTCCACTGCTTCTTTCAATGTCTTGAAGCCTTTGTTGCTTTTGGTGATATTGTAGAACTTGTTGAAACATCTCCTCCATTCTTTGTTGTTGAGCCTCATTCTCATTAGGATTCTCAAAGCCTCCTTGATTGGTGTGGAACTCCTGTTGGTCTTGAAATGTAACATAAGGCTGCTGAAGACCAAGAGTAGGCTGTGACGTCTGAAATTGAGACTGTGGGGGTTGATAAAATAGTTGAATAGGCTGATTAAATTGCTGAAAAGTTGGTTCACAACTTGGTGGAAATTGCTAAAAATTATGATTCTGAAAACTCTGATCATAAGGCTGAAATTGTTGGTTGAAAGATTGGATTGACTGCTGAAAATTCTGATTGTTTGGTGGAAAATATTGCTGTGAAGGTTGAAATCCACTTTGATTTTGATTCTGGAAAGTCTGAAATGGTTGGAACCCCTGCTGAAAATTCTGACTTGATTGAAAGGATAGCTGATCTTGCTGAAATTGTGGCTGAAAAAACTGATTTGTTTGCTGAAAATTCGAATAAGGCTGTTGAAAAATTTGAATTGAACCCTTGCTGAAAATTCTGAAATTGTGGTTGAAACTGCTGGAATTGTGGTGGCTGCTGGAATTGTTGTGGTTGCTGGAATTGTTGTAATGGTGGCTGGTAAGTAGATGAATGCCTGTTGGTTATTTGTTGATTCACATGATTCACCCCAAACTTTAACTTTGACAGTGCACTTGTGATCTCTTTACAGTCCTCTGGTGAAAACATTTTGATCTTGCAGCCCTGTCACAAAACAAATAAAATGGCAGCAACCGTATACAAAAGAATAAGCAATCAAAAATAGAGTCAAAAGATATAATTATCAAGTACCACTACATTCCCCGGCAACGGCGCCAAATTTGATAACCGTTTTTGTCGCGTTACGGTTTCAAATACAATTTAAGTACCGAATTCCTCTAAACTAATGTAGCATAGAGTAACTCGAGTCGTCTCCCAACGAATGTAGTTGGTGCAAGATAAATCTCAAGATCGTATCTTATTGCTTTTGGGTTTTGGATATGAACTGGGTTTTGGGTTTGAACGTTAATACTACGAAAAGAAATGACAAAGTAGGTATGAAATCTAGTCTAATTAAGGAAAGACAGTACAGGAAAGAAAATCTAATTTAACCTAATTACAAGTGCAGTAAAGAAAAAGACAACTAGAAATTAAGCATCAACAAAATTAAACATGGAACAAAAACCTACAGCATTGAAGAAATCTAGTCTAATCTAACTTACTTGCATTTAAATGAAGACAGAAACTTAAAGCAATAGGAAGTGCAACACAAAACAAGAGTTAATCACCTAAGAAGCATCACAATTGAGAGAAACTATTCTAAGAAACATTTAATCAAACACATGATGGGCATGAGTAAATTTAATCAAGGTACGTGCAATTCAAACATGGAGAATCAAATTTAATACAAGCATTCATCCATCAATATAAATATTCTTCAATTATCACTAACATGCAACTATCACACAATTATCACCCAATCTGATGAGGCTGCTGCTGTGAATTGATTCGGATGGTGGCTGCTGTGTTGAAGCTGAGCTGATCCCCGATTACTTCCAGTGACGGAACTCCCAATCATCCAAGAAGAACAGGAGATATGGCTGGAAGGTGGGATGTAGGAGCTGCCAATTGCGACTGTGAAGATTTGCTGCCGAAAATGGAATAAGGAGCTACTGATTTGATGAAGCTGGACAAAGAGAGAAAAAAAACTGCGAAACACGAATTCTGAGAAATGAAAATTAAACTTGAATTTAAGGAATTGCTGTAAGAAAAACAATGCAGAAATTGCTGTAAGGAAGAGATTAAACTGCTGAAAACGAATTGCAAGGAAGGAAGCTGCTGAAGAAAGACTGGAAAGAAAATAAGCTGGAAGAAATAAACTGCTGGAGAATGGGATCGGATGAAGGTGGATCGTCGCTCCCGAGCAACCGCATCAAGAGTGAGATGGCGAAGTGGAAGTCCGGTCGGCGGTGGTGTCGATCGTCAGCTAGGGTTGGAACCCCTAACCCTAGTTGTGCGATGGCGGCGATGAAGTGGTGGAAACGCCGGTGGAGGTGGATGAATGAGTCGGGAACCCCTCAACTCGGTTGATCGAAGCTCCGGCCGACTAGGGTTGGAACCCCTAACCCTAGTTGCGGCGACGATGAAGATGGAGGAGAAGAAGATCGTCGCGAGCCCTGCGTGTGGAGTCGATGCCCTAGCCTTCGCGCGATCTGCCCTTTTTGTTCATCTCTGCTTCAGCGTTTGGATTTGGCTCAGCCAACTTCAGCTCTGGTCCAGCTCATCCAAGCCAGCACTCGATTTCAGCCCTTTGGTTCAGCTCAATCAGTTGAGTTTAGCTCAGCCTTAGCCCAGCTGTTGGTTCAGTCCAGCTGGGTTCAGTCCAGTCAATGGTTCATTCAGCCCAGCCAGAAATTGGGTTTAGTACAGTCAATGGGTTCGGTCCAGCTTGGTTCAGTCCAGTCAATGGGTTCGGTCCAGCTTGGTTCAGTCCAGTTCTGTGGTTCGACCCAGTCAGCCAAGCCAGCAGTTGGTTCAGCCAACCCAGCCAGATTTCACAGCATCAGAAGAAATTAGCAACGGACGGCTGAGATCAATTTGACTTCATCCAACAGTCAAATTTCTTCATATCTGAACCAAACTCCACAGATCTCAATCAATGGTCCTGATCTACCTGTTCCCGGCTCGGATTAACCAGATCAGTGGCGGATGGTCAAATCTTCCCTTTTCTTGAATGGATGGTCTAAAACATCTTGAGCTCGATCCAACGGTCAGATCACTTCTGATTTGGCTGAAATTTTCAGATCTTGATCTCTAGTCATGATTGATTCTATCTTGGACTCGGATCGACCAGAAGTTGACCGATGGCTCAGATCTAGCCGTTCTCTGGAATGGACGGCTCCTATTAATCTGATGCTTGATCCCTTTAATCTGGATCAAATCCTGACTCAAGTCTGACCCAATTTGATCTAGGTCCATGTTCAATTGAAGCCTACAAAATGATATTCAAATTTAGTGCCAAAAATATCCCAAATATACAAAGATTAGAATTAAAAGCCAAAATGAAGGGAATACATGAAACCTAATAAAATTACAAACTTAAGCATATAAAATGTGAATCAAACATGGATTTTAGAGCCGAAAATAATCAACAAAATGATGGTCATCACGGTTCAGCACTGCTTTTCACCCTCAGACTGACGGGCAAACGGAGCGAGTGAATCAAGTATTGGAGGATATGTTGAGAACTTGTGCCCTGGATTTCAAAGGAAGTTGGTGCCGATATCTATGTTTAGTAGAATTTGCTTACAATAATAGCTACCAAACTACTATCGAAATGGCACCTTACGAAGCTTTGTATGGGAGGAGATGTAAGTCTCCAATCTGTTGGTATGAAGGTGGTGAAAAGAAGGCGATGGGGCTCACGACGGACCTCATCGACGACACCACCCGAGCGATACAGAACATTCGACGACGGATAGAAACTGCGTAGAGTCGGCAGAAGAGCTATGCTGATGTTCGGCGTCGGCCATTGGAATTCAATGTTGGAGATCTGGTATTCCTCAAAGTGGCTCCGATGAAAGGGGTGACAAGATTTGGGAGGAAAGGAAAACTGAGTCCACGATACGTGGGACCGTACATGATTCTGAAAAGAGTTGGCAAGGTGGCATATGAGCTGGAGCTGCCTCAGGAGATGGCAGCTATTCATAATGTGTTTCATGTGTCAATGCTGAAGAAGTGTGTTTCCAATATGGACCAAGTGATCGAGCCACAGACAGTACAAGTTCAGGAGGACCTAAGTCATGAAAGCCGACCTATCCAGATTTTGGATCGAGAAGTCAAGAAGCTAAGGAACAAGGAGGTGCCCTTAGTCAAGGTCCAATGGCAAAATCAACGGTTCGAGGAAGCTACTTGGGAACGCGAGGACGAGATGAGGCACAAGTACCCGGAATTATTCTAAGTTCGAGGACGAACTTTCACGAGGTATGGGGGATTGTAACGACCCAGAAAATTATCTTAATATTTTCCTTAAAATATTGATCATGTCTAGATAATTTTTCGAGGAACCTAGAGATATTAGTACGAACCCTAGGCTGGAGATACATGATTTTCTCATTTAAATTGAGAAGTTAAGTACTAATGGGCCTTATATGGGCTTCAAAAATAGGTTTTAATTAGGTAGAAATTAATATAAATATAAAAGAATTGTAATTTGGAATTTTAGCATGATTATGGGGGAATTTTAGGGAATTTTTGAAAATAAGAAAAAAATGAAATAAAAAGAAAATAAAAATAAAGTGCATGCACCAAGGATTGAACCTTGGACCTAGTCTACAACCATGCATGCACTAACCAATTCACCTAGCAAGGGAGTGCTATGAGGGAATGAAGTAAATTCTTGTTAAGGCTAGAGGAAGTGAAGAGTCACATGAGAGAAGGCACCATGTCTCTTCACTTACCCCTCTTCATGGTGCATAAATAAGAGATAACTTAACCATTAAGGTTCATTTCTCTTCTCCTCATCCACCAAGCCACATTTCTTCTCCTTCTTCCTCCTTCTAGCCAAACCCCATAGGAGGGGTTTTCTTTGGGAAAAAGTCCACAAGAAGTCCACTCCTTCAAGATCCAAGATTCTTGCTCAAGGTTACAAAGGCTAGAGGTGGTTAAAAAGCACAAAGGTCTTCATCCTTCTCCCAAACCTAAGGTCTAAACCCAAGATACCCTAAGGTAAGACTCCCTCACCTGTGGTATAATAGTTTCTTTGTGATTTTTAGCATAATATAAAGTTGGTTTTAGATTTGATGTTGAGAAAACCATGTTTTGGGACCCTAAAGTATTCGGCCACCATGGGTTTTGGGTCCATGATGATGTTAAAAATCTAAATCATGCTTTCTAAAGTGTTTTCATGATGTTTAGAGAATAAGTATAATTTTTAGGAATTTTTGGAATACCCTAAGACCTTCTAGGGCTTGGGACCATGATAAGGAGTCCATGGCAAGGGATGGATTTAACCCTCCAAGTGTATGTTTTGTATACCCTAAGGATACAAGGGAGGTTGAGAATGTTTTATGTGAATTTTCACATGGCCTAGAGGCCCTACAAGTTTCGGCCAAGATGGGTAATAGGGCAAGGAGTTAGGGTTTGTGGCAAGTATGGGTTCCAATGGCTCCTATGGTATGACATGGGTGGTGTTAGATGTTTAATTGGAATTTTTATAAATTTTCCATGGACCCATGGTCCATGTGGGTTTCGGCCAACCCTAGGAAGAAGGGCTAGGAGTTAGGGTTAACCCTAAAACATGAGCCCTAATAGCTTCCTGACTTATAAGTAATGTATGGTCTTGTATTTACCTTATGCTACCTTACATTTCATTTGAATGGTTGAACCCATTCCTTACAAGTTTCGGCCAAGCCATGTAAATGTGGTTTAGGTGGAGTTAGGGTTTCAAGAATGATGGTTTATGGCTTATTATGATATATAGGTTCAAGCATGTGGTAGAAATTATGTTATCTTTAACCCTAACCTTAGGCGTTATAGTTCATGTTTGATATGATTATGTTAGATGTCATGGTTATTTTATGTATCATGATCATGCAAGTTAGATGAATTAGGAGAATGTTTTATGTGAATATGTCTTGTTTTATGAACGTAATGCAAGGCTTACCTTATGTATCATGATCATGCAAGTAGATGAATTAGGAGAATGGTCTATGTGAATATGTCATGTTTTATGAATGCAATGTAGTGCATACCTTATGTATCATGATTATGCAAGCACTATGAACAAGAATGATGTTTTTGTAAGCATGCCATGTTTATGAATGAAGATAATGCTTATGCCTTAGGGCATCATGATGCTATGTATTAAGTATGAACGATGAAAGGTCAAGTATGATTTATGTCATGCTTCATGTAACAAAGTTATGCTATGTTTAAGTATGCCATGAATGTTCCATGAATAACGAAGCATGTGAAGTTATTTTACTTTATGAATGGGCTTGTACCAGACCAAAGTATGGGTCCAAGGGATGGGTACCTTAAGAACGCCCCGATTTTGGACTACCGACTATGCTGTCCACGGTTCTGGCACTACCGTAACTGTGCAACAGGGATGGGCACCTTAAGAACGCCCCGGTTCTGGGACTACCGACTATGCTGTCCTTACCTTAGTAGGTCGGGGCTCGCTACCTCGTATCTACTTAGGGAGCTCATAATGTATGTATGTGGTACAAACCGGGGACCCCAATGATGTTATGATTATGTTTAAGTATTTAAAAAGTATGGTTTTAAAAGTAAGCATCCTTATGTATATGCATTTGACTCATGCATTCATTCATGCTATGCATTATGCCAAGATAATAATGTTTTATGCTTATGTTTCATGGTTGAGAATTATGCATGATGGTAAAATTCTTGTGTTTATGTTTAGGTTATGAAGTTGGTCATATGCTATGATAGAAATCATGTCATGTTAATTATGCTTTTATGTTTATATGTATGCCATGTATCATGCCATGTTAATTATGCTTTTATATTTATATGTATGCCATATATCGTGCCATGTTAATTATGCTTTTATATTTATATGTATGTCATGTATTGTGCCATGTTAATTATGCTTTTATGTTTATATGTATGTCATGTATCATGCCATGTTAATTATGCTTTTATGTTTATATGTATGCCATGTATCATGCCATGTTAATTATGCTTTTATGTTTATATGTATGCCATGTGTAGATATCGTTAATAATGGTTGAAGTCTTATGCTTATGGTTCATGCCAAGCACCAAGTTATGTTAATGTTTTGTGTGCTTATGTTTAAAGTGACGAATGGTTTTAGTGAGTAGGAAAGAGTCTTACTATGCCTATGTGCTTATAGTCTTATTTCCTTATACCGCAGATCAAGCAAGAGGAGAATAGGGGGAAGCAGCAGGAGGGACAAGAATATGTGTGTGGTAGTGACTTGGCCATGGAAGAGATACATTTACAAGTCTTAAGCTAAAACTTTACGTTTGCTACTTATGTGCTTACTGAATGACTTAGGTGACTTTATGATATGATGTTAAGTATGATATGATGTTAAGTATGCTATGATGCTAAGTATGAAGTTACTATGCTAAGATCCATGTCACCATGTTAGGAAGGATAGTTAGGTGCATGTATATGTATGATTTAAGTATTCCGCTGCCTTACGATGTTCACATGCCCCTAAGTACGTTAGTGTAACGCCGCTTTAGGAAAAAAAAGCGGGCGTTACAGGGTGTGGCCTAGTCTTCTATGTCATAAATTGGTTTCTTCTAGTTGAGTTAGAAAACATTTAGGTGTTACGGGTAGGTTAATTGTATAGACATTGTTCTTTCTATTACCCTTAAGTGTAATTTCTGAGTCTTGTAGATTCCTAATCAGAAAGTCAGAGTTGGTAAAGGTAACTACATAACCAGTATCACACAATTGGCTAATGCTAAGTAGGTTAAATTTAAAGATATCAACTAGCAACACCTTTTTGATAATGAAATCAGAGTTTAGTTCAATATTACCTTACCCAATTACCTTAAGTGTGGCATTGTTGCCAAATGTCACTTAGCCTAGGTTTTTGAACTTGATTTTGGTGAACATCAATTTATCTCCAATCATGTATCTGGAGCATCCACTATCCAACATCCACTGGTCCAAATCTTTATGTTCCCACACATAAAGTATTTTTGATTTGGATCCATTTATGTAGAAGTAAGGATAGATTGATTGAATTTCATTGCCTAATCTGTCTCACCCATATCTAAGGTTATCAAGCATGTTGATCTTATGGGTTCCTTTTGTGAGACAGGTTTTCAGCTTAGGTTAAAAATTTGAGTTTGAATTAATTTTGAAAAATTAAGTTTTAATTAATTTTGAAAATGATAAGTGAATTTAGTTTTTGAAAATATTAAGTGAATTTAATTTTGAAAATATTAAGTGAATTTAATTTTTGAAAATATTAAGTGAATTTATTTTTTGACAATATTAAGTGAATTAAGTGAAATTTAATTTTGAAAATATTAAGTGAATTAAGTGGCATTTAATTTTGAAATATTAAGTGAAATTTAATTTTGGTTTTGGAATTTGTTAAATTTGATTAAATGTATATTAATGGTAGAATTAATTTGGTTGGTTGGGTTGGACTACATTATTAGGTCCTAGACATCTCACCCAATTCTAAGTGACAAAACAGGTTTTCTTATCTATTTTGTGAGATGTATCATTTTTATCTTTTGATTTTATGTTAATTCTATGATTTAATTGAAGCTTATGATAGATTTGAGTTTAACAAATAGTAATTTAAAAGTGAGTTTCAATAATTGGCTTCCAGGACTTGGCGAGGCACAGAGGCCTTCTTTGGTCGTAGCCTTATTGGATCAACAACCCTTTCCTAGACAAAGCCTTTTAAAGAAAGATCATTTTTAAATCACTTTTTGAGACGCTCTAGTCTAACTATCATAGGATTTGGAGATGTAGCTTTGGCTAGTTCCACCGGACTAAATAGACCAAATAGGGTATGTCTTACCCTACTTGACTCATTAGTCAGGCTTCCCAAACGTACTATCATCTCACCTTATTCTAATACTATGTTATTCAAGTCTCAATTAAGTCTGATCCTTAACTAACCATTCCTAAGTCTAAGCAGAATAATATGAAAAAAAAATAAACAATCATCAAGCAATAATTCAATAAAACAAATCATCTAAGTACAAAAATGGTTTTTATATTGGCTCCCCCTGGATTGAAGCCTCGATATGGGCTAGGCAAGATGTGAATCTTGTCCTTGAGGATCCAATATTGGTTTGGTCCAGCTTGTTTGTTCAAACTCAGCTTAGGGACCCATGCTTGGACTCGAGTTCTAGTTCGGTTCAATACAGAGTGTTGGTGCAGAATGCACCTAAGTCAAACCTGTGTTTTGATAATGGCAATATAGATCAAAAGTTAAGTCCTTCTTGTGTTCTAACAAGTTAATCAAGTGTGCAGTGAAAGCCCTAGCAAAGGACCGCTAGGCACTGGCGAAGGAATGCCAGAGTTAAAAGCCCTAGCGAAGGATTGCTAGGCACCAGGCGAAGGACAGTCTGGGACTGAAGACCTAGCGAAGGACTGCTAGGCACCGGGCGAAGGGTAGCTCGGCATCCAACCCCTGACAAAGGACCGTCAGGCAAAAGTCCAACCAAAGGAACGGTTGGCATCAGGTAAATTCTCCCGAGAGGAGTAGGTGAGGACGCGTTCCCCGTCGAGGGAACAGTAGGCGTCGGTTCGACCTAGGACTCCATTTTGGAGACCAAAGTCAGAACCAAGATAGCTAAGGCTATATAAATCTAATAATTAATTATGTTATTGTGTTTTGGACTAACCCTGGATGCAGGACCGAAGGAACGTAAGTCTGCAGCTCAGAGTGCCTCAAAGGAGTGAGGCAACTGCTGACCAGGGCGCCCGGAGTGTCCCGGGCGCCCCCAAGGTGAACACCAAACACACAATCAAAAAGTGCGCTTCGACAGTACAAGCTGCGGGCGCCCCCGTGCTTCCGGGCGCCCCCGCTGCTCCCGGGCGCCCCCTGCGCTGCGGGCGCCCCCATGCGTATACCTCGAACCAAAAGCCTGTGAAGCCAGAAGATGAGATTTGACCCGGTCAATCCGGGCGCCCCGAGCGCTCCGGGCGCCCCGGTCAAAGCGGATCCCGAGGATAAGGGGATCAGATGGCGACCGAGCTCCAACCGGATCAAACGCCACGTGGGGGCGCCCCCGACATCTCGGGCGCCCCCAGGCCCTATATAAGGGACCTTCGACCAAGGCTTCAATACAACTGTTCTCTCAACGCCCCAACGATCTTCTACGCTCGTGCCTTGCTCCGGAAACACTCCAACTCGAGCTGACGACGTCCCGCTGCCCCGAACAAGTCAAACCACTCCGAACGTCGGTAACGAAGATCGAAATTTTAATATTGTTATTGCACTTATTTGTAATCAAATCTTTGTAAACAATTCTGCGCTTATATAGAATTTCTCAAAGTAAACGGTCAACGACCGTGGGCCTTGGAGTAAGAGTCGACACAAGCTCCGAACCAAGTAAATCGACTGTGTCTTTTGTGCTGTGTTTTGTTTTATTTTATTTCCGCTGCGTACATGCTCTTTTCAAATCCGAAAGTTTTCCGATATTCACCCCCCCTCTATTGGGCTTCTCGATCCAACAAGTGGTATCAGAGCGGGGAATTCAAACTTGGTGCAACCACCAGTTTGAAAATTTCTTTTCGGATTTCTTTTTAATTTTATCATTTTATTTTCTTTATCTTACGAATTCTTCGAAGAAAATTTTCATTCGTTTTCTTTGGCAAGGTTGGTGCAACACCCCTTGTCTTTAATTTATCCAGCACTGCTAATCCAAGACCAAGTCTTGGCAAATCTCTTTTAGCTTTTCTTTTTCAGTCTAAATGTCTATGCAAGAGGGATTCAGCACCGCTAGACCTCCACTCTTCAGTGGAGAAGACTTTTCCTACTGGAAAAGTCGCATGGAGGTCCACCTGAAAACTCAGGTGGACATGTGGATCATTATCCAGTCCGGTCTGGAGATCCCCCGAAATGCAGAAGGACTTCCACAAAGCTACTCGGAGTGGGACAACACTCTAAAGCGCAAGATAGAAGCCGACGCAAAAGCAACGCAAACCCTACAATGCGGGCTGACAAAAGAAGAGCTGAACCGCGTGGGCCCCTTCAATAGTGCAAAGGAGCTATGGACAAAACTGATCGAACTGCACGAAGGGACTTCAGATACTCGGATCAGCAAGCGGGATCTACTACTAAACAAATTATACACTATCAAGATGGCGGACAACGAATCAGCAGCCCAACTCCACGCACGGATCCAAGAGGTAATGAACGGTCTTCACACAATAGGTCACAAGGTCGAAAACCGTGACCTAATAAGGTATGCTCTAAACGCCTTCCCTAGAAACACCTTGTGGGCATCTATGGTAGATGCATACAAGGTCTCTAGGGATCTTTCTAAAATAAAATTAGACGAACTATTTTCTGAACTAGAACTGCACGAACAAACTAACACCAATATGGTTGAGAAAGGTATTGCTTTTCTTGCAGGCAAGACTGGAAGAACAACAAAGAAGAAGCCTGAACCTGAAACCGAATCTAACTCAGACTCAGATTCAGAAGAAGAAGGAGATCAAACTAAACTGGTCGAGCTCGCTCAAAGCTACTACAAGGAGCTGAAGAACCGAACCAACAAATGAAAAACCGGCCGAAGAAAGGACGAACCAACTGAACCAGCAAACAAGCCCAATGTGACCTGCTACGATTGCAAGAAAAAGGGCCACTACAAGTCAGAGTGCCCTAACCTAAAGGAGACTAAAAAGCCGAGAAGAAAGAAGGCGCTCTAAGCAACCTGGGACGAGTCTTCCTCAGAAGAAGAAGAAGAGGCACCCCAGTCCAACCTCCTAGCTCTGACCGCCTCAGATAAAGTCGAGACAGAGTCAGAATCAGAACAAGAGGACGGCGAGCTGACCTTCATAGAGGACGGAGAAATTAAGGTAACTGGTTTTAATAGATTACAGTTAACTGAATTGATTTCTTTTCTTTCTCGTGATTTGGCAAAAGCCAAACTCCGGGTCGAATCCCTCCGACAGGAAGTAAAACTCCTAAAAGAGGGAGCTGACTCTAAACCCTTAACCGAGAAGGTTCAGGAAGGAACTTCTATTCAAGTTGAAAAACTTGAAAAGGAGAACTCCTCCCTGAAAACTCAGGTTAAGGAATTTAGAACAATTTTAGAATGATTTACATCTGGTTCCAAGGGTCTTGACATGATCCTTGGAAAACAGAAATCAGTTCTAAATCGATCTGGACTTGGCTACCGAACCAAATCCCGACAAAGATCATATTTGTCTGTACTGAATCAGTCCAGAGGAAAAATTCAGGCATAGGTACCTAAACTATGCCTGAACCAACCTACTGGATCAAATCAGTATTGGATCCCCAAGGACAAGATTCACATCTTGCCTAACCATCACCGTGGCTTTAGTCTAGGGGGAGCCAAACTGAAAACTATTTTTATTAGATAAACTTGTTATTCTTGATTTAACTTGCTTGATTGATTGATTGTTTATTTTCTGCAATATACCATGCTTAGACTTAGGCTAGCTTAAGGACTGAACAAACTTAGCTGAAATTTGACAACATAGTATTGGGTGGAGGTGAGATGATAGTACGTTAGGGAAGCCAATTTGGCGGAACTAGCCGAAGCTACCGATCCAAAATCCAAACTAGTTAGACCAGAAATTTTTCAAAAAATAATTTTGAAAATGAAATTTCATTAAAAGGCTTTGTCAAGGAAAGGGTGGATGATCCCATAAGGCTTCGGCCAAAGAAAGCCTAGTGCCTCGCCAAGACCTGGAAGCCAATTTTTGAAATTCAAATTCAAATTAATTTTTGTCAAATTCGAATCTAACACAAAATTTCAACTAAGTATAGACTTAAACATCTTTTCAAAAATTTCAAAATTAATTAATTAAGTTTTCAAAATTTAATTATCCTTCAAAATTAATCAAAATTTTCAAAATTTTCAAAACTATCAAAACCTGTCTCACAAAACCTATAAGGTTAACGTGATTGAAAACCCTAGATTTGGGTGAGACAGACTAGGCAGTGAAACTCATTTTAAGCTATTCTGATTCTAATTGGATCCAAATCAAGAAGATTCTTTATGCGTAGGAACATAAAGATTTGGACCAATGGATGTTGGATAGCGGTTGCTCCAGACACATGACTGGAGACAAATTGAAGTTCACCAAGCTCAAACTCAAAAACCTAGGCTCAGTGGCATTTGGCAATAATGCCACACTCAAGGTAATTGGGTCAGGTAACATTGAGCTTAAATCTAATTTCATTATTAAGAAAGTTCTATTGGTTGAAAACTTTAATTTTAACTTGCTTAGCATAAGTCAGTTATGTGATACTGGTTATAGAGTTACTTTCAACAGTTCCAACTGCCTAATTAAAAATGAACAAGACTCAGAAATCATACTTAAGGGCACTAGGAAAAACAATGTATACACTATAAATCTTCCTATTATACCCAAATACATGTTAACACAATTAGAACAATCAAACCTCTGGCATAGGAGATTAGGACATACCAATTTGAGAACTATCTCAAAGATTACTCAACTTGGCTTAATCAAAGGTATCCCCAACATCAAAAATAATGAAAACCTAATATGTGAATCATGCAATCAAGGTAAACAAACCAAATCCAATCACAAACCAATTCAGTCTGATTTAACTCAAACCACACTTGAGCTCCTGCACCTTGACCTATTTGATTCACATGGAGCCAAGTCACTAAGCGGGAACCGATACTGCTTAGTAATAGTTGATGATTACTCTAGATTTACCTGGGTTAGGTTCCTAAAAACCAAAGATGTAACCCTAAACCTATTCATTGAATTCTGTAAACTAATTGAAAATCAAAACGACACTAAAATAAAAAGACTTAGGAGTGATCATGGGGGAGAATTTGAGAATCAACGATTCGAAGAATTCTGTAAAATAAATGGGTATTTACATGAATTTTCATGTCCTAGAACCCCCCAACAAAATGGGATAGTTGAGCGAAGGAATAGAACACTACAAGAAGCCGCTAGGGCTATGCTCAACGAGTTTAAACTAGCAAACCAATTCTGGGCAGAAGCAACTAGTACAGCCTGATATATCCAAAATAGGGTTTTGATTAATAAACGACACAACAAAACCCCCTATGAACTGTACTACCATAGACTACCAAATTTACATTACCTAAGGGTCTTTGGATGTAAAGTCCATATCCTAAACACCAAAGACTATTTAGGAAAATTTCAATCCAAGTCAAACCCTGGTATCTTCCTAGGATACTCAACCACAAGTAGAGCCTATAGAGTTTATAACAAACAAACCAAGAAAATTGAAGAAACTACAAACTTAATTTTTGATGAAGAAATCAATTCAACATCTAATAATCCAGATTTAACTTCATCACACTCTGACCAAGAAAATAATGAACCCTTAATTGAACCCTTAATTGAACCCTTAAATGAGTTAACCATTGAACCAATTAATGAACCAAGAATCGAACCACCAAATGAACCAGTCCAAAGAGTCGAACCGAATAGTGAACCAAACCAACCAGCCGGACCCGAGGCTGAACCAAGCTCTAGAAGAACAAAGAAACCCAGACTTAGTCACCCAACCGATCAAATTGTGGGTGATCCAACTCTAGGAGTCAGGACTAGGTCCTCCTATAGAAACCTCAGTCAAATAGCTATGATATCAAAAATAGAACCCAAAACTATAGATGAAGCCCTACCTGACCCTGATTGGATCATAGCTATGCAAGAAGAATTAGCCCAATTTGAGAGGAACCAAGTCTGGGAACTAGTGCCTAAACTTGAAGGTAAATCCATTATAGATACTAAATGGGTCTTTAGGAACAAACTAAATGATCAAGGAGAAATAGTCAGAAATAAAGCCCGCTTAGTAGCTAAGGGATTCAGCCAAGTAGAGGGACTAGACTATGATGAAACATATGCCCCAGTAGCTAGACTTGAGTCCATTAGAATGTTATTGGCCTTTGCATCCCATAAAGGATTCAAGTTATATCAAATGGATGTAAAGTCAGCCTTTTTAAATGGATTTATTAAAGAAGAAGTTTATGTAGGGCAACCCCCCGGGTTTGAGGACTTAAACAAACCTACCCACGTCTATAAACTAACTAAAGCCCTATATGGATTAAAACAAGCACCTAGGGCTTGGTATGAAAGACTATCAACTTACTTAACTACTAAAGAATTTAAACAAGGCCAAATTGACTCAACCCTATTCATTAAAACCCTAGGAAAAGATATATTTATTGCCCAAATTTACGTAGATGACATAATCTTTGGATCCACCAACACCAACTTTCTAAAAGAATTTGTGAAGATAATGGAAGATGAATTTGAAATGTGCTTAGTTGGTGAGCTTACATTTTTCCTAGGACTACAAATCAAACAAACTAGGGATGATAACTTTGTTCATCAATTCAAATATGCTAAAGAATTAATAAAGAAATTTAAAATGGATAACTCTAAAAGCATAAGTACCCCCATGGCCACTAATGTAAAAATAGATAGTGACCCTGATGGTAAACCAGTGGATCCTAAACTCTATAGGAGTATGATATGTTAGTGATATGAGAGAAGTGTCCTAAGGCAATCGCCTTATGATGTAAACATTTATTTTTAATAAATGATAATTCACTATTTGAGTATACATGTTTTGTGTATTTGATTGGGATCTTGAACTCATCTACTGAATGTCTGCAATACAACTCACAGCATAAGAGAATTTGTGATGGGATCACAACTAGTGATTATCTCTAATGTGCAATTGTGAAGTATTGAAATTATCCCTAGTCGATGAATTGATAAAAACGGACACTATCAATTCTGTTGAGACTAGCATGGGTTATTCTCTAATCAGCTGATTCTCACTGGCTGGTGACATTGGGATGTCCGGAGATAAACATGGATGCTAGTTAAGGGAACTAGTTCATTGGAGTGACTAGCTGTGAGACTTCATATGGGAATCTACATGTAGATATGTCAATCAAGATCTTACTGCGGCTTAAGTGCGATGTTCCTTTGACTTGCGGTGTTCAAGTCATCTTGGTCATGGAGACTTATACTTTGACATCTTAAGCAAGCATCTCCAAGGAGGTGTGGACCCAGGATGATCGGGTATAAGCCGAAGTACCCGAAGATGTTTGAACAGCCTACAAAGGATTCACCACTCCTTGCGAGGAGATGTATACCCAGGCCTATCGTCGGATTGTTACTCAAAGCCTCTGGCCAGAGCATATCATGTTAAGAGTGCGAGTCTCTTAAATACATGAGAGTAATTAGAAATCCAAAGGATGAGGAAGACACTAATTGGGCTAGGTGTGACGTAGTCAGCCTAGTGGGGACTGACACCATAGACCGTGTCCTGAACCAAGTGGGTATAAGGTGGTGAAGGGAATGAGGCACGATTCATTAGAGCTGCTGAAGGGTTTCAGAATAATTTCTTCTGGGGTCAAACCGTTGATCTTTCGATTAATTGGGGATCATGATGTACTACTAGGTGCCACTCATGATCGATCTATAATTAATGGGTTAATTATAGACGGCCAACATAAATCGAAAGCCTATTTAGTCACACGCAATACGAGTAATCTGAGGGATTTAAAACGAGTTGAAAATTGGATTTTCCGATCAAGAGAAACGAGTCGAATCTGAGTTAATCAGAGGCGCAATGGAAGCTAAAAATGGCTAAGTCTTTTGAAGGCTTTTTGGGCGAATTAAATGAGTTTAATTCGCGACCGGTTCGGGTTGGTTTGGCCGGCCAAAGGAGGTGCTAACCCTCCTTGTGGTGGCCGGCCATTAAAGGAGATTAAACCAATTTAATTGGTTTAATTAATAAAATAAATCTAGTGCGGTTTATTTTATAAATTATGGATAAATAAATTTGTATAAAGAAAATTTATATAAATAAATTTGTAGAAATTTATTCTTTTTATAAAATTAAAATAATCCATGAAGATTCCGTTACTTCGTTGGTTAGTTTTCCTAATTTTTCTCTTGTCCTTCTAGTTGTGCCTTCCGAGAATCTAGTAGTTCTCGTCGGCACAAAACTCGTGACTTTGTGAAGTCATCCCGAAGAGAACTCGGCGTGGACGCGAATAGAGGCGGAGCTTCCAAGGGACGCTACGGTTGGATCTCGTCCCTTACTTCGAGTTACGAGAGGTACTTAGTAAATTTGTTTACTATTCCGCAATGTTTTATTTTATGATTATGTCAACACACCATAAGATTGCATGCTAGATACGAAGTTAAAATAATTTAGGAAATTATTTTATGCAAACTCTTCCGCTGCACGTAAAATTTTAAATTTTACGAACTCGTATCCTTGTCGACATGCACCCGGTCCCAACAGTGGTATCAGAGTCGGTTAGTGTTCGACTTAATCATATAATTGTTTTGTGGAAAACTTTGTCATGATCTCAATTTCGGAAAATTTTTCAATTATGGAAACTTTCAAATTATAATAAATTTTAGAATTAGGAATTTCAAAGTTTGGAAATCCTCATGAAATTTCGCAAACGTTTGAAATTTTCTAGTTTCTAAATTTTTATAATAATTGTGAAATTTTCCCATCTTTGGAAACTTTCCAATTTTAGAAATTTTTCTATTTTAGAAATTTTCCAACTTTGGAAATATGTAAGTTTTCTTTGTACCAGAAACTTACAATTATTCTGAAAACCTATTTTTGAAATCTCTCAATTTTGGGCACTTTCTTTAAGAATGTCTAGACAAATTCATGGACAGTTAATTGACAATTAAATTTGAATTGGTTTTTAAATTGACAACAAATTCTTTATTTTGGATTGAGCCTCGGGGAGCCGTCCAATTTAAAGTTAGATGTTGTAATTTAATTTCCCAATTTTTAATTGAAATTGTCATGTTTGATTTGGATTGAGCCTCGGGGAGCCGTCCAATTGGATTTACAACACTTTACTTTTCTTTGGGTATCTGAGCCTCGGGGAGCCACCCTTAGAAAACGATTTGTTGTAATTAATCAATCCATGAATAAAATATGTTTTAAGAGGTGATGCTCTTACATATTGTTGTCTCCAAAATTAATTAGGAAATTGGTTTCCTATAGAGTTTTCTTAAATGAGATTTTCATGAAAATAATATGTGGTTGAATTAAGGGAATTGTCTCTTAATTTAATAAGTTTTGATTTAGAGAAATCAAAGTCTTGAACATATTATTTCCGAAATTAATTATGACAATTTAGGAAATTGTTTCCCAAAACAATTCCTTTAATAAAGTGTGAAATTAGAATTAAGGAAATCCGGTTCCTAATTCAATTCATGAGACTTGATAAATTAAGTCACATACATACTTTATTAAGGAAATCGTTAGTCATGACATATGTCATGAATGTGCATTAAAAGGAAAAGATGAGACCAAAACCCCATACAAAATATTAAGGCCAACACCTTCCATTAATATGGTTAGAATCGGAGTTTTGTTTCTCGTTTGGGTTGATGGACACATCCATGCCCAACTTGAACCTTAACATGTTCAAACCATGGGATTAGTTTATGAATAATATAGTTGGAGTCAGAGGTCAATCCTTAGTTTTGGTTGTTGGACACATCCAAGCCTGACTAAACGGTTGAATGAGCTCTAACCATGTTAAAACTATTTCTTGATTAATGGGTCAGCCTTAAGCTTGGAGCATCGATTTGTTGTGCCACAGCCAAGGTCGATGTGAAGAGAGGTGCAGTTGGGTGCTATGTATATGATGCATACTTGTTAATGAGTTAACAACCCAATGATTTATGCAAACATTCAATTAGTTGATAGCATAACGTGATAGTTACATATATGTGATATGTAATCGGTATAACTACCTACCTTCATAGCTAAGGAAAACTTGATGGCCACAGCCATGGTGATTCTTGTCTATGGTTGGATATCAACCTATTTGGAGATGTTCCTACGATCTCCCGAATTGATAATAAGGGTTATTCAATTTGAAAAATAAATAGGATTTTATTTATGTATGTTGATACATTCATTAATAAATCTTCTCACATAATCTCAATTTGTATTTCTAGGATAATCACTCGATCATGTCTTCTCTGAACTTGCGTTCCATTTTGGACACAAATAAACTGACTGGGCCGAACTACATGGACTGGCTTCGAAACCTGAGGATAGTCCTCAAGGCAGAGAAGCTTGCTTATGTCCTTGAAGAACAACTTCCCACCCATCCTCCAGAGAATGCAACTCCAGACCAATTGTTGGCCTATCAGAAACATGTGACCGATTCTGAACTGCGAGTTGCATCATGCTAGCCTCCATGGTACCTGAGTTGCAAAAGCAGCATGAGCATATGGATGCTAATACCATCATCTTCCATCTTCATGAGTTGTTTGAAGAGCAGGCGAGATCCGAAAGGTTCGAAGTCTCCAGACTCCTCTTCACCACTAAAATGCAGGAAGGCACTTCTGCCTCGCAGTTTGTATTAAAGATGTTGGGGTACATTGAGCGACTGAGCGCACTCGGTTTTGCAATGGATCATGAACTAAGTATTGACTTAATTCTGAGTTGTTTGTCCAAGAGTTGTTCACAATTTGTGATGAACTATCGGATGAACAAACTGGAGACTACCATTCCTGAGTTGATCAACATGCTGAAGACTGTGGAGCCTTCTGTAAAGCCAGATCAAAAAGCAGTACTGTTAGTTGGTTCCTCGAAGAAAGGTTCTAAGAGGAAGGCCAAAGAACAGAACAAAGGGAAGAAGAAAAAGGCCAAGAAAACTGAAAAAAACCAAAAGGAACTTGCCATCACTGTGGCAAGGAAGGTCACTGGCGAAGAAACTGCAAGATTTATCTTGAGTCCGTGAAGAAGAAGGCATCTGATGCCCCATCCTCTTCAGGTATCTTCGTTATTGAATGTCACTCTATTTCCTCAGATACCTGGGTACTTGATACTGGGTGTAGCTCACATATATGTAATGACATACAGGGGCTAAGGAATAGAAGAAGGCTCGTCAAGGGAGAAGCGAATTTACGGGTTGGAAATGGAGCAAGGATTGCTGCTATTGCCATCGGAACATATTTGCTGAAGCTCCCAACTGGACGTGTCTTAGAATTGGATAATTGTTATTTCGTTCCTTCGTTAATAAAGAACATTGTATCTATTTCATGTTTGAATGAAAAAGGTTATCATTTAACTTTCAGTAACAATTGTTGTTACATAACTTTAAATGGCGTTCTTTATGGGAATGGAACTTTGTGCAATGGCATCTACACGTTAGATTTATCCAGTGACGTTTTCAATATCGAAGTAAGCAACAAACGTGCTCGAATAGATAATCAAATAGACTCCTACACGTGGCACTGTCGTCTTGGCCATATAAGTAAGAAACGCATGACCGAATTACACCGATATGGAATTTTGGAATCATTTGAACCCGGTTCATTTGATACATGCGAATCATGCTTAAAGGCAAATGACCAAATTACCCTTTCCCGGAAAAGGTAATCCAGTGGGAGAATTGCTTGGTCTAATACATACCGATGTATGTGGACCAATGTCAACTCTTTCACAAGGAGGCTATAGCTACTTCATCACCTTCATCGATGATCACTCACGATTCGGGTATGTGTTCTTGATGAAACACAAATCTGAAGCTTTGAGAAATTCAAAGAGTTCAGAAATGATGTAGAGAAACAGCTTGGCAAAAGTATTAAATACTTCGATCCGATCGAGGTGGTGAATACTTAAGTCAAGAGTTTCAAGATTATCTAAGGGACAATGGGATATTGTCCCAATGGACTCCGCCGTATACACCACAGCATAATGGTGTATCTGAGAGGCGCAACCGAACCTTGATGGACATGGTTAGGTCTATGATGAATCATGCAACTCTTCCAAAATCCTTTTGGGGCTATGCACTTAAGACAGCTGTTTACTTGCTAAACAGAGTCCCGACCAAGGTAGTCTCTACTACTCCATATGAGATTTGGAATAGTAAGAAACCTCACTTAACTCACCTTAAGATATGGGGTTGTCCTGCTTATGTGAAGCGGGTTGTATCAGACAAATTGGATGCTAAGTCTGATAAATGTCTATTTATTGGATACCCTAAGGAAACGAAGGGTTACCAATTCTATCATCCCTTGGAGCAAAGGTGTTTGTTTCAAGGCATGCTGTATTTCTAGAGAAAGAGTTTCTTTTACAAGAAAACAGTGGGAGTGGGATTGAACTTGATGAAGTAACTCCAATAGACATCACAGAGACACCTAGTCTAGGCCCACAACCGATAATTCATAGTGATGAGCTATCAGTTGAACCTAAAACTACACCACCTCTTTGTAGGTCTGATAGGACACGCAACATTCCAGAGAGATACGGATTTCTCGTAAGTGAATCGAACGACGTGTTGCTCATTGGTGATGACGAACCTATCAGTTATGAAGATGTTCTGAAAAATTCAGAAAGGGACAAATGGCTTGAGGCCATGAATCGGAAATGGATTCCATGTATGAAAATCAAGTATGGGACTTGGTTAACCCACCTGAAGGGATTAAACCCATAGGGTGCAAGTGGGTTTTTAAGAAGAAAACCGACATGGAAGGTAATGTTGTTACCTATAAGGCTAGATTAGTGGCAAAAGGATATCGTCAAAACAAGGAATTGATTATGACGAAACCTATTCGCCAGTAGCTATGCTTAAATCCATTCGGATGCTCCTAGCCATAGCAGCTCATTATGATTATGAGATATGGCAAATGGATGTGAAAACAGCTTTCCTTAATGGAAACCTACTTGAGGATGTATACATGATACAACCTGAAGGTTTCACATCGGTTGATAAAACCAAGGTATGCAAGCTTNGTTCCGAAGAAGTCCGGTATCACAGTGGTGGAGGGCAAGGAGAGTGCTTGATTCCTGCTAGAGTCCAGAGTTCATGGAGAGTATGTATAGACTACCGGAAGCTGAATCAGGCTACGAGGAAGGATCACTACCCCTTACCAATCATCGACCAGATGTTGGAGAGGCTTGCTGGTAGATCACACTATTGCTTCTTGGACGATTTTATTGGATACTTTCAGATTCATATTGCTCCAAAGGATCAGGATAAGACGACCTTCACCTGCCCATTTGGGACTTTTGCATATAGGAGGATGTCATTCGGATTGTGTAATGCCCCAGGTACCTTCCAGCGATGCATGGTAAGTATTTTTTCAGATCATTTAGAGCATTGCATGGAGGTATTTATGGATGACTTTACTGTATATGGATCCTCTTTTGATGCATGTTTGGATAGCTTATCTAGAGTTTTGCATCGTTGCATAGAGACTGACCTTATACTTAATTATGAAAAATGTCATTTCATGGTTGAGCATGGCATAGTTTTAGGTCATATAGTCTCTCGGAAGGGTATTGAAGTAATCCTGCAAAAATTGATTGTATTACATCTCTGCCTTATCCCGTATGCGATGCGGGGTGTTCGCTCTTTTCTTGGACATGCAGGTTTCTACAGGCGATTCATTAGAGATTTTAGCAGGATAGCCCTTCCTCTTTCGACCTTGCTACAGAAGGATGTGGAGTTTCATTTTGATCAGCAGTGTAAGGACGCCTTTGATCACTTGAAGGCGGCTCTCACATCGACCCCTATCATTCGTCCTCCCAGACTGGAGTTTACCATTCGAGCTGATGTGTGATGCATCAGATCATGCCGTGGGAGCAGTGCTAGGTCAGAGGGTGGATCGAGCGCCGCACGTCATTTGTTATGTGTCCCGGACACTAGATTCTACTCAAGCCAATTATACCACAACTGAAAAGGAGCTTTTAGCCATTATTTTTGCTTTGGATAAGTTTCGTTCATATCTATTGTGCTCACATGTGATTGTTTTTTCTGACCATGCAGCTATTAGGTATCTCTTATAGAATCCAGATTTGAAACTAAGATTGATTCGATGGATGCTTCTGCTTCAAGAATTCGACGTTGAGATACGCGATAGGAGCGGGAAGGAGAACCTAGTAGCTGACCACCTGAGCAGGATTGAGGGGGCGACAAATCCTACACCCATTTCAGATGTATTCCCATATGAGCATCTTCTACAGCTGCAAGGTAATGTGCCATGGTATGCCGATCTTGTCAACTATTTGGTTGCACATGTCTTCCCTATACATTTTTCTAGAGCTCAACGTGATAAATTAGCTAGTGATTCTAAGTATTACGTGTGGGATGACCCTTACCTTTGGAAATTTTGCAGTGACCAGGTAGTTAGGAGATGTATTCCTGATTGTGAGTTTCAGTCAGTACTTTCATTTTGTCATACACTTGCATGTGGGGGTCATTTTGGTCCTCAACGTACTGCTAGGAAGGTTTTGGATGCAGGGTTGTATTGGCCTACCTTGTTTAGAGATTTTTACCACTTCCATAAGTCTTGTGAGCGTTGCCAGCGAGTTGGGAACTTAGGACATAGGAATGAAATGCCTCAACAACCTATGATATTTTGCGATATTTTTGACGTTTGGGGTATTGATTTCATGGGTCCTTTTCCTGTTTCATATGGATTTATTTATATCTTGTTGGCTGTGGATTATATGTCTAAATGGGTGGAGGCAATCCCCACTAGAACTAGCGATTCATCTGTTGTTGTGGATTTTGTCAGAACTCACCTATTTTGCAGGTTTGGGGTACCCAGGGCGATCATCAGTGATCAAGGGTCTCACTTTTGTAATAGACACATGAAAGTGCTTCTGAGCAAGTATGGGGTGATCCATAAAGTATCCACCCCGTATCATCCTCAAACAAATGGATAAGCTGAAATATCAAATAGGGAGATTAAGCTTATCTTGGAGAAAACTGTAAGGCTAGACCAGAAGGACTGGAGCAAGAGACTTGATGAAGCGTTATGGGCCTACCGGACTGCCTACAAGACACCCATTGGGATGTCTCCCTACAGGATTGTTTATGGTAAGGCTTTCCATTTACCAGTGGAGGTGGAACACAAGGCTTATTGGGCAGTTAAAGCTTGCAACATGGACTTAGAAAAATCTGGGCAAGAAAGGAAGCTGCACCTACAAGAGCTCGAGAAACTAAGATTGGAAGCCTATGAGAGTTCCCGCATTTACAAAGAAAAGACCAAAGCTTTCCATGATAAGAACATTTTGAGAAAAGTGGTTCATGTGGGAGAAAAGGTGCTCTTGTTTAGATCTAGACTCAAGTGGTATCCAGGTAAGTTGAAGTCTAGGTGGGAGGGTCCTTTTGTTGTTACTAATGTATTTCCCTTTGGTGCTATTGAGATACAGGATATGGCAGGCACTACCCTCAAGGTGAATGGGCATCAATTGAAGCATTACCACGAGGAATGGAGGGAACAAGGATGGAGAGTACGGACTTGTACCATGCAATCTACCCGACTTAGAGGGGAGTTCGTTCTTTGTTTTTTTCCTTTTTGTACATACATTTTATATTCCTCTCACTTTGCTTTAATAGTGTAAGTAGCACTTCTCTTAAGTTTTCCTATGCACTGGAGGAATCATGAAGTGAGAAAAATTATTTAGATCATTGAGTCATGGATATCATGCTTTAGTTAGTTCTCAATTTGCATATAGTTATTGGTTGGTGGAAGATTCTAATATTGGATTGAGCATGATTGATATCATTCCTAGAGATGACCACTTGTTGCTTACCATAGATAATTTTATGTGTGATGAAATTCATGCTTTGGAACTTTAGGACTTGCTCATTTCCTGTTTAGAATCATAGAGGCATATGATACATGGAATGGTAGAGCTATTCATCATGATCTTTGTTAGTCTTCTTTTCATTTGCACAATCATCCTCCTCTTTTGCTATTTTTGCTCTATTCTTTTCCTCTAAAGTTGGTGAAGGACTTGATGAATTAGTTGCTTGAGATGGACAAAATCTTAGGTGTGGGGGAAAGGAATCGGCCTTGGATGAAATGAGTTCAATGTTGACATGAAGGCAATGAACAACTCAAAGAATGGAGCTGTGATGTTTGAATTCCAACTCTACATGATATGAGATGACGCAAGGTTCTCTTGAATGTGATTTTTGGAAGCTTCAAAGCTAAAGGCAATATAGACTCCAAGAACTACGCAGTATCATCATTTGCATTCGAAAAAAAAAGAAGAAAAAAAAATAGAACAAAGCAGAAAAAAAAGATGCAGAAAAAAAAGGGAAAGAAAGAAAAAAAATGGAATAAGTGCAGTTCAGATTCTTGGAGTCAATCTTGGAGCGAAACTGAAGTGTTGAAGCTTGAAGTAAGGCAAAGTCTCCCGAATTTGAATATTACAGTGGTTGCAAGCTAATTTCGAGCCAATTCCATGCCAAATCAGAGAATTAGTCATCCTTCTTTTAGATCATCAATACCTCAATCTTCTTTGAGGCTATTGAATTAGTAATGGATGAAGAAATTCGAAATTGAGGCATTCAAAGTTGAGAAAGTGGGAGAGGACAGCTTGCTGGAAAAATCTTTCAGCAACTTGTGGGCCTGCTGTAATTGAGAAAAAAATGATATATTGTTGGGCTGCAAAGGGCTTAAGCTACTGATTCTTCCACTTGAAGTGGTTGACAAGGACTTAACTACTAGCAATCCATCAGAAGTGAAAAGAGGGATGGAGAATAGAGCAAGGAATATTGAATGAGAAGAGAAGGATTGCTGAAATTTCTGAATCCTAAGCCGTGCAAAAACTTTACAAGTTTGGAACCTCCAAAGATACAAGAAACATTTGGAAAAGCTAGAGGTGGTTAGTTTTCTGATCCTAGAAGTGATGGACAAGTGCCAATTGAATTTTAAAGTGAGTCAGTAATTGGAAAAAAAAATTCAGCAGTTCAATATCAGACTCGGCTCAGTTTTTGCATTCTGTTGGAACCCTGATCGGTCTTCAGACCGATCAGAGGCAAATCAGTCCGGTCCCTGGACCGATCAATAGAGTGGCACAGCACAGAGCAGAACATTCAGCGAAGTTTTTCATCAGTCTGCTAAGATACAATCAATCCTGTAACGACCCGGAAAATTATCTTAATATTTTCCTTAAAATATTGATCATGTCTAGATAATTTTCCGAGGAACCTAGAGATATTAGTACGAACCCTAGGCTGGAGATACATGATTTTCTCATTTAAATTGAGAAGTTAAGTATTAATGGGCCTTATATGGGCTTCAAAAATGGGTTTTAATTAGGTAGAAATTAATATAAATATAAAAGAATTGTAATTTGGAATTTTAGCATGATTATGGGGGAATTTTAGGGAATTTTCGAAAATAAGAAAAAAATGAAATAAAAAGAAAATAAAAATAAAATGCATGCACCAAGGATTGAACCTTGGACCTAGTCTACAACCATGCATGCACTAACCAATTCACCTAGCAAGGGAGTGCTATGAGGGAATGAAGTAAATTCTTGTTAAGGCTAGAGGAAGTGAAAAGTCACATGAGAGAAGGCACCATGTCTCTTCACTTACCCCTCTTCATGGTGCATAAATAAGAGATAACTTAACCATTAAGGTTCATTTCTCTTCTCCTCATCCACCAAGCCACATTTCTTCTCCTTCTTCCTCCTTCTAGCCGAACCCCATAGGAGGGGTTTTCTTTGGGAAAAAGTCCACAAGAAGTCCACTCCTTCAAGATCCAAGATTCTTGTTCAAGGTTACAAAGGCTAGAGGTGGTTAAAAAGCACAAAGGTCTTCATCCTTCTCTCAAACCTAAGGTCTAAAACCAAGATACCCTAAGGTAAGACTCCCTCACCTGTGGTATAATAGTTCCTTTGTGATTTTTAGCATAATATAAAGTTGGTTTTAGATTTGATGTTAAGAAAACCATGTTTTGGGACCCTAAAGTATTCGGCCACCATGGGTTTTGGGTCCATGATGATGTTAAAAATCTAAATCAAGCTTTCTAAAGTGTTTTCATGATGTTTAGAGAATAAGTATAATTTTTAGGAATTTTTGGAATACCCTAAGACCTTCTAGGGCTTGGGACCATGATAAGGAGTCCATGGCAAGGGATGGATTTAACCCTCCAAGTGTATGTCTTGTATACCCTAAGGATACAAGGGAGGTTGAGGATGTTTTATGTGAATTTTCACATGGCCTAGAGGCCCTACAAGTTTCGGCCAAGATGGGTAATAGGGCAAGGAGTTAGGGTTTGTGGCAAGTATGGGATCCAATGGCTCCTATGGTATGACATGGGTGGTGTTAGATGTTTAATTGGAATTTTTATAAATTTTCCATGGACCCATGGTCCATGTGGGTTTCGGCCAACCCTAGGAAGAAGGGCTAGGAGTTAGGGTTAACCCTAAAACATGAGCCCTAATAGCTTCCTATGACTTATAAGTAATGTATGGTCTTGTATTTACCTTATGCTACCTTACATGTCATTTGAATGGTTGAACCCTTTCCTTACAAGTTTCGGCCAAGCCATGTAAATGGGGTTTAGGTGGAGTTAGAGTTTCAAGAATGATGGTTTATGGCTTATTATGATATATAGGTTCAAGCATGTGGTAGAAATTATGTTATCTTTAACCCTAACCTTAGGCGTTATAGTTCATGTTTGATATGATTATGTTAGATGACATGGTTATTTTATGTATCATGATCATGCAAGTTAGATGAATTAGGAGAATGTTTTATGTGAATATGCCATGTTTTATGAACGTAATGCAAGGCTTACCTTATGTATCATGGTCATGCAAGTAGATGCATTAGGAGAATGGTCTATGTGAATATGTCATGTTTTATGAATGCAATGTAGTGCATACCTTATGTATCATGATTATGCAAGCACTATGAACAAGAATGATGTTTATGTAAGCATGCCATGTTTATGAATGAAGATAATGCTTATGCCTTAGGGCATCATGATGCTATGTATTAAGTATGAACGATGAAAGGTCAAGTATGATTTATGTCATGCTTCATGTAACAAAGTTATGCTATGTTTAAGTATGCCATGAATGTTCCATGAATAACGAAGCATGTGAAGTTATTTTACTTTATGAATGGGCTTGTACCGGACCGAAGTATGGGTCCAAGGGATGGGTACCTTAAGAACGCCCGGTTTTGGACTACCGACTATGCTGTCCACAGTTTTGGCACTACCGTAGCTGTGCAACAGGGATGGGCACCTTAAGAACCCCCCAGTTCTGGGACTACCGACTATGCTGTCCTTACCCTAGTAGGTCGGGGCTCGCTACCTCGTATCTACTTAGGGATGCGCGCTTATGATGTATGTATGTGGTACAAGCCGGGGACCCCAATGATGTTATGATGATGTTTAAAGTATTTAAAAAGTATGGTTTTAAAAGTAAGTATCCTTATGTATATGCATTTGACTCATGCATTCATTCATGCTATGCATTATGCCAAGATAATAATGTTTTATGCTTATGTTTCATGGTTGAGAATTATGCATGATGGTAAAATTCTTGTGTTTATGTTTAGGTTATGAAGTTGGTCATATGCTATGATAGAAATCATGCCATGTTAGTTATGCTTTTATGTTTATATGTATGTCATGTATCATGCCATGTTAATTATGCTTTTATATTTATATGTATGCCATGTATCGTGCCATGTTAATTATGCTTTTATGTTTATATGTATGCCATGTATCATGCTATGTTAATTATGCTTTTATGTTTATATGTATTCCATGTATCATGCCATGTTAATTATGCTTTTATGTTTATATGTATGCCATGTATCATGCCATGTTAATTATGCTTTTAGGTTTATATGTATGCCATGTGTAGATATCGTTAAGAATGGTTGAAGTCTTATGCTTATGGTTCATGCCAAGCACCAAGTTATGTTAATGTTTTGTGTGCTTATGTTTAAAGTGACGAATGGTTTTAGTGAGTAGGAAAGAGTCTTACTAAGCCTATGTGCTTATAGTCTTATTTCCTTGTACCGCAGATCAAGCAAGAGGACAATAGGGGGAAGCAGCAGGAGGGACAAGAATATGTGTGTGGTAGTGACTTGGCCAAGGAAGAGATACATTTACAAGTCTTAAGCTAAAACTTTACGGTTGCTACTTATGTGCTTTCTGAATGACTTAGGTGACTTTATGATATGATGTTAAGTATGATATGATGTTAAGTATGCTATGATGCTAAGTATGAAGTTACTATGCTAAGATCCATGTCACCATGTTAGGAAGGATAGTTAGGTGCATGTATATGTAAGATTTAAGTATTCCGCTGCCTTACGATGTTCACATGCCCCTAAGTACGTTAGCGTAACGTCGCTTTAGGAAAAAAAAAACGGGCGTTACAGGTTGGTATCAGAGCAGTTACCATCTCACTACACACACATCAAGTCCTCTTCCTGCAGCTTCCAAGTAAGTACCTCTATGCATACCTCATGTTCTCTAATGATTCTAGAAATTGCCAGTATAGATGATACCTATGATTCTAGGATATGCAAGTATGAATGATGTTTATGATGAAAATTTCTTTAGGATATGTAACTATGAATGACATTTTTTTTATGAATTAAATAATTTAGAATTAAATATGGGGGGTAGGAATAACAATAACTCATATCATCCACATTTGTTTTTGGTGAAGAAAAACATGGCCAGAAGACAGAGTAACCGACTTAACGAGACAGTTCCACCGCCTGACCTGATGCAATTGGTGACCCAGCTCCAGCGACAAGTTACTGAGCAGCAGCAAACCATTAACACCTTAGTGAATCAGCAAGAAAATTCCACTACTCCCCCGGTGAATCAGACCGCTATACCCGTAGCGCCCACTGTTACGCAGACCCCGCTGACAGGCCCGACCACTGTAGCACGACAAGAGGCTTACCTGATCCAGTGGTTGAGGCTGAAACCGGAAAACTTCTCGGGTACTGGCGAACCTTGGGATGCTCAAGCGTGGTTCAAGACAGTGGAAAGTACACTAGAGCTGCTAGATTGGCCGGAGCATGAGAAGATCAAGTGCGCATCATTCTGCCTTTCTGGGGATGCCAGAATGTGGTGGGAAAGGGTCAAGCTAAAAGACAGGTGAATCAGATGACGTGGTCAGATTTTGAGTTGGAATTCTTTGAAGAATTTTTCAACCTGCGCGTCACGAACAAACATTACGATGAGTTCACGGAATTCCGCCAGGGCGACCTCCCGGTTAATGAAGCCGTGAAGAAATTCAATCGACTAGCTCGCCTATGCCCCGAGCTGGTCCGCACTGAAAAAGAAAGGGTTCGACTTATGCTGAAGATGTTGCGGCCGGAAATAGCTCTAAATGTGGCCGGCGGAGTTAACAGACCGCAGACCCCTGAGGAGCTGTTTAGTAGTGCCTTACTCACTGAGCACTATCTAAACAATATCAATCAGCAAAGGAAGTCACTAAATGAAAGTAAGGATCAAGTTCACTCCGGGATTCTCGATTCCTTCTTTCATTACCCTTGATATTTTTCCTTCATCCTCACTCAGGAGGGCAAAGACCCCAGAATGCCAATACTAACTGGAGAGGAGACCAAGGTGGTAAACGGAAGCCATGGAACAACCCCCAAGGGGGCCCAGCAAACAAACAGGCCAAGCCCTCCCTGTGCGGGACATGCAGAAAAGGACACTCCGGGGAATGCCGTAAAGGTACGAACCGGTGTTTCACCTGTGGAGTGGAAGGGCATATGGCGGCTTATTGTCCTACCAGGAACCAGGCCCTTCCCCAACCAATCGTCCAATACCAAGGTGCTCGAGCAAAACTGCACTATATGCAAGCTGAGCTGGAAGGTACCCCAATGCTGGAGCCCCCACCAACTATGACGAACGCTAGGGTTTTCTCGGTTACCAAGGAGGAGGCTGCGGGAGCTTCTACCATTGTCACAGGTCAGATACTTATTTTCAGTCAGTACGCTACTGCATTATTTGATACTGGGGCAACGCACTCGTTCATTTCTGTGCCATATATCAAGAAGATAGATATGATTCCGCAAGTATTAGACTACAAGTTCTTAACAGCCCTGCCTTCGGGAGAGATAATGACGTCCACCCATGTACTGCGTGCGGTGCCTGTCAGAATCGTAGGAAGAGAACTCTACTGCGATCTGATAGTGCTCGACATGCAAGATTATGATGTTATAATGGGAATGGATTTTCTGGGCAAATACGGTGCTTCTATCGAGTGCCATAAGAGAAAGGTGGTCTTTCGACCCGAGGCATCTTCTAAGTTTGAATTCATCGGAGAGCCAAGAACAAGAGCCAGGAAATTCTTATCAACTCTCCAAGCACAGAAGATGTTAGACAAAGGATATACTGGGTTTTGGCATATGTGGTTGATGCCAGTCAAATGAAGAATCAGAAGTTGGAAGATGTTAGGGTGGTATGCGATTACCCAGAGGTATTTCCAGATGAATTACCAAGATTAGCTCCGGATAGAGAGGTGGAATTCGAGATCGAATTGGTACCTGGTACCAACCCGATCTCCAAGGCTCCCTACCGTATGGCGCCGGTTGAATTAAAGGAGCTACAAGAACAGTTACAGGAGTTGCTTGACAAGGGATTTATTCGCCCTAGTCATTCCCCTTGGGGAGCCCCAATACTGTTCGTAAAGAAGAAAGACGGATCTATGCGAATGTGTATAGATTATCGAGCACTGAACAACGTAACGATCAAGAATAGGTATCCACTTCCAAGGATAGACGACCTGTTTGATCAATTAAAGGGAACCACGGTTTTCTCGAAGATTGATCTGAGGTTTGGTTATCATCAAGTTAGAGTAAAACAGGAGGATATTCCGAAGACGGCTTTCCGAACAAGGTACGGGCATTTTGAATTTGTGGTTATGCCTTTTGGCGTGACAAATGCTCCTGCCATGTTTATACACCTGATGAATCGGGTATTCTTATCTTTTCTCGACAAATTTGTGATCGTGTTCATCGACGATATCCTCATTTATTCAAGGACCCAGGAAGAGCATGCCGATCACCTGAAGATGGTATTACAGATTCTTCGGGAAAAGCAGCTGTATGCAAAATTTTCCAAATGCGAGTTCTGGCTCGATCGAATGGCCTTTTTGGGCCATATCATTTCCAAAGATGGAGTTATGGTAGACCCAACCAAGATTGAAGCCGTGAATAACTGGAGTCGGCCAAAGAACGCTAATGAAATCAGAAGTTTTCTCGGGCTGGCAGGCTATTATCGGAAGTTTGTAGAGGACTTTGCGAGAATCGCAGCTCCCCTAACGACTCTCACCCGGAAGGATAAAAAGTACGAGTGGACGGAGAACTGCGAAAGGAGCTTCTTGGAACTAAAAAGGAGACTTACCAGTGCTCCAATTCTCACCCTTCCGGAAGGTAATCAGGACTTCGATATGTACAGCGATGCCTCCAAGCTAGGACTTGGAGCTGTACTTATGCAGGGGGGTAAGGTCATTGCTTATGCCTCTAGGCAACTCAAGGAACATGAGCAGAACTACCCCACTCATGATCTGGAATTGGCTGCGGTGGTCTTCGCTCTTAAGATATGGAGGCATTATCTGTATGGAGCACAGTGTAGGATCTATACAGACCACCAGAGTCTGCGATATTTCTTCACTCAGAAAGACTTGAATATGCGACAACGCCGATGGCTGGAGTTGGTGAAGGATTACGACTGCGAAATCTTCTACCATCCAGGGAAGGTTAACAAAGTGGCCGATGCACTCAGCAAGAAGTCAAGTGCCACCTTGACATCCGTATCCATATTACCCCGGCTACTCGGAAGGGAAATGATTACTTTTGGAGTCGAGGTCATTTCCGGACGGCTTTCCACTATGACACTAGCACCGGTGCTGTTTGAGGACATATTGGAAAAGCAAAATTGTGATTCGGGTCTTCAGAGAATCAAACAGGAGATCTTAGAAGGGAAGGGCGATGGTTTTCGTATCACCGACGGGGGGGGTACTATACCTTAGGGATCGTCTATGTATCCCTAGTGATCTGGAGCTGCGGAGAAAGATATTAGTGGAAGCTCACGAAACCCCTTATTCGATGCATCCAGGATCCACTAAAATGTATCAGGATCTGAGGGAGAAATTTTGGTGGTCCGGCATGAAGAGGGATGTGGCTCAGCATGTGAATACTTGCCTGACTTGCCAAAGAGTGAAAGCAGAACACCAGCGACCCGGCGGAGTTCTACAGCCACTCCCGATTCCGGAGTGGAAATGGGAAGACATTTCTATGGATTTCATTTCAGGACTTCCCAGGACTACGAATGGATATGACGCGATATGGGTAATTGTGGACAGGTTGACGAAGTCTGCTCACTTCCTAGCAGTCAAGATGACTTATTCGATTGAGCAACTAGCTTAAGTATATGCTAGAGAGATAATTAGACTCCATGGGGTTCCCAAGACTATCACCTCTGATAGGGATGGTCGCTTTACCTCACATTTTTGGGAATGCATCCAGAAGTCTCTTGGCACTAAACTGCGGTTCAGCACTGCTTTTCACCCTCAGACTGACGGGCAAACGGAGCGAGTGAATCAAGTATTGGAGGATATGTTGAGAGCTTGTGCCCTGGATTTCAAAGGAAGTTGGTGCCAATATCTATGTTTAGCAGAATTTGCTTGCAATAATAGCTATCAAGCTACTATCGGAATGACACCTTACGAAGCTTTGTATGGGAGGAGATGTAGGTCTCCAATCTGTTGGTATGAAGGTGGTGAAAAGAAGGCGATGGGGCTCACGACGGACCTCATCGACGACACCACCCGAGCGAGACAGAACATTCGACGACGGATAGAAACTGCGCAGAGTCGGCAGAAGAGCTATGCGGATGTTCGGCGTCGGCCATTGGAATTCAATGTTGGAGATCTGGTATTCCTCAAAGTGGCTCCGATGAAAGGGGTGACTGTTGGGTATGGCTTGGCGGGTTTCCTAAGCAAATACCTGGTTGATCTGAGAGACCTCTCTATGCCTACGGATTAAAAATTAATCTGAGTGAAGAGTCGTCTCCCATCGACCATCTCGTGCCGTATCGAACGATTTAAATTGCAACTTAGCCAATAACCAAAATTGGTATTGCAATTTGCTCGACCGTTTGACCGCGGAAAAGGCGACGAGTTGATCGCCGGCTTTTGTGTTTATGGTCGGGGTCTAGTTAAATAATTATTGACTATGATTCACAATCAAAATAATTAAATAACAAACATGAAATGACGAGGTAAATAAGTAAAGCACAAAATACGAACACAAGGAGCCAGGGAAGAATATACCTTCCGTTACCTTACGATCTTCTACCGTATGCCCTCCCCTCTTGGACGTCGTGTGGGCGACGATCTACCAAGAACCGTGGTCACCAAGTTGATCCCTTCTTCTTGAGCCAACTAATCACTTACCAAAGGGATGCCGCCGGTTGCTCCTAGGAAGAAGATAATCCGAACACAAACCCTACTAATCCTCTCCTCCAATACAAGCGAAGTGCCAGAAGATTACGTGAGCAATCTTCTAGCTCCCTTGCACGTCTTCTCCTCCGAACAGCAGCCGAAGCACCAGAGGATTGCGTGGGCAACCCTCTTGCTACCACACGTTTTCTCCACCGAAGGTAAAAACTGCTCTTTGAGAAGTTCAATCTACGGTGAGCAGATTTTCTCCAGCGAAGCAATTTCTTCTGCTCCAAGAATACAAATCGCCGACTCAAAAATTACCGTGAGCACGACAATTTTTTTTCTTCTTCTACAATTGCTGAGGCAATTATCGCTTTTATAAATTGCCGTGAGTGAGGCAATTAAATTGCA
>JAGFNQ010001729.1:87906-164312 GCA_024364735.1 Boesenbergia rotunda
AAGAGAACTCTACTGCGATCTGATAGTGCTCGACATGCAAGATTATGATGTTATAATGGGAATGGATTTTCTGGGCAAATACGGTGCTTCTATCGAGTGCCGTAAGAGAAAGGTGGTCTTTCGACCCAAGGCAGCTTCTAAGTTTGAATTCATTGGAGAGCCAAGAACAAGAGACAGGAAATTCTTATCAACTCTCCAAGCACAGAAGATGTTAGACAAAGGATATACTGGGTTTCTGGCATATGTGGTTGATGCCAGTCAAATGAAGAATCAGAAGTTGGAAGATGTCAGGGTGGTATGCGATTACCCAGAGGTATTTCCAGATGAATTACCAGGATTAGCTCCGGATAGAGAGGTGGAATTCGAAATCGAATTGGTACCTGGTACCAACCCGATCTCTAAGGCTCCCTACCGTATGGCACCGGTTGAATTAAAGGAGCTACAAGAACAGTTACAGGAGTTGCATGACAAGGGATTTATTCGCCCTAGTCATTCCCCTTGGGGAGCCCCGGTACTGTTCGTAAAGAAGAAAGACGGATCTATGCGAATGTGTATAGATAATCGAGCCCTGAACAACGTAACGATCAAGAATAGGTATCCACTTCCGAGGATAGACGACCTGTTTGATCAATTAAAGGGAGCCACGGTTTTCTCGAAGATTGATCTGAGGTCTGGTAATCATCATGTTAGAGTAAAACAGGAGGATATTCCGAAGACGGCTTTCCGAACAAGGTACGGGCATTTTGAATTTGTGGTTATGCCTTTCGGCGTGACAAATGCTCCTGCCATGTTTATGGACCTGATGAATCGGGTATTCTTATCTTTTCTCGACAAATTTGTGATTGTGTTCATCGACGATATCCTCATTTATTCGAGGACCCAGGAAGAGCATGTCGAGCACCTGAAGATGGTATTACAGATTCTTCGGGAAAAGCAGCTGTATGCAAAATTTTCCAAATGCTAGTTCTGGCTCGATCAAGTGGCCTTTTTGGGCCATATCATTTCCAAAGATGGAGTTATGGTAGACCCAACCAAGATTGAAGCCGTGAATAACTGGAGTCGGCCAAAGAACGCTAATGAAATCAGAAGTTTTCTCGGGCTGGCAGGCTATTATCGGAAGTTTGTAGAGGACTTTGCGAGAATCGCAGCTCCCCTAACGGCTCTCACCTGGAAGGATAAAAAGTACGAGTGGACGGAGAACTGCGAAAGGAGCTTCTTGGAACTAAAAAGGAGACTTACCAGTGCTCCAATTCTCACCCTTCCGGAAGGTAATCAGGACTTCGATATGTACAGCGATGCCTCCAAGCTAGGACTTGGAGCTGTACTTATGTAGGGGGGTAAGGTCATTGCTTATGCCTCTAGGCAACTCAAGGAACATGAGCAGAACTACCCCACTCATGATCTGGAATTGGCTACGGTGGTCTTCGCTCTTAAGATATGGAGGCATTATCTGTATGGAGCACAGTGTAGGATCTATACAGACCACCAGAGTCTGCGATATTTCTTCACTCAGAAAGACTTGAATATGCGACAACGCCGATGGCTGGAGTTGGTGAAGGATTACGACTGCGAAATCTTCTACCATCCAGGAAAGGCAAACAAAGTGGCCGATGCACTCAGCAGGAAGTCAAATGCCACCTTGACATTCGTATCCATATTACCCCGGCTACTCGGAAGGGAAATGGTTAATTTTGGAGTCGAGGTCATTTTCGGACGGCTTTCCACTATGACACTAGCACCAGTGCTGTTTGAGGACATATTGGAAAAGCAAAATTGTGATTCGTGTCTTCAGAGAATCAAACAGGAGATCTTAGAAGGGAAGGGCGACGGTTTTCGTATCGCCGACGGGGGGGGGGGGGGGGGGGGGGTACTATACCTTAGTGATCGTCTATGTATCCCTAGTGATCTGGAGCTGCGGAGAAAGATATTAGTGGAAGCTCACGAAACCCCTTATTCGATGCATCCAGGATCCACTAAAATGTATCAGGATCTGAGGGAGAAATTTTGGTGGCCCGGCATGAAGAGGGATGTGGCTCAGCATGTGAGTACTTGCCTGACTTGCCAAAGACTGAAAGCAGAACACCAGCGACCCGGCGGAGTCCTACAGCCACTCCCGATTCCGGAGTGGAAATGGGAAGACATTTCTATGGATTTCATTTCAGGACTTCCCTGGACTACGAATGGATATGACGCGATATGGGTAATTGTGGACAGGTTGACGAAGTCTGCTCCTAGCAGTCAAGATGACTTATTCGATTGAGCAACTAGCTCAAGTATATGCTAGAGAGATAATTAGACTCCATGGGGTTCCCAAGACTATCACCTCTGATAGGAATGGTCGCTTTACCTCACATTTTTGGGAATGCATCTAGAAGTCTCTTGGCAAACGGAGCGAGTGAATCAAGTATTGGAGGATATGTTGAGAGCTTGTGCCCTGAATTTCAAAGGAAGTTGGTGCCGATATCTATGTTTAGCAGAATTTGCTTACAATAATAGCTACCAAGCTACTATCGGAATGGCACCTTACGAAGCTTTGTATGGGAGGAGATGTAGGTCTCCAATCTGTTGATATGAAGGTGGTGAAAAGAAGGCGATGGGGCTCACGACGGACCTCATCAACGACACCACCCGAGCGATACAGAACATTCGACGACGGATAGAAACTGCGCAGAGTCGGCAGAAGAGCTATGCGGATGTTCGGCGTCGGCCATTGGAATTCAATGTTGGAGATCTGGTATTCCTCAAAGTGGCTCCGATGAAAGGGGTGACAAGATTTGAGAGGAAAGGAAAACTGAGTCCACGATACGTGGGACCGTACATGATTCTGAAAAGAGTTGGCAAGGTGGCATATGAGCTGGAGCTGCCTCAGGAGATGGCAGCTATTCATAATGTGTTTCATGTGTCAATGCTGAAGAAGTGTGTTTCCAATATGGACCAAGTGATCGAGCCACAGACAGTACAAGTTCAGGAGGACCTAAGTTATGAAAGCCGACCTATCCAGATTTTGGATCGGGAAGTCAAGAAGCTAAGGAACAAGGAGGTACCCTTAGTCAAGGTCCTATGGCAAAATCAACGGTTCGAGGAAGCTACTTGGGAACGCGAGGACGAGATGAGGCGCAAGTACCCGGAATTATTCTAAGTTCGAGGACGAACTTTCACGAGGTATGGGGGATTGTAATGACCCGAAAAATTATCTTAATATTTTCCTTAAAATATTGATCATGTCTAGATAATTTTCCGAGGAACCTAGAGATATTAGTACGAACCCTAGGCTGGAGATACATGATTTTCTCATTTAAATTGAGAAGTTAAGTACTAATGGGCCTTATATGGGCTTCAAAAATGGGTTTTAATTAGGTAGAAATTAATATAAATATAAAAGAATTGTAATTTGAAATTTTAGCATGATTATGGGGGAATTTTAGGGAATTTTCGAAAATAAGAAAAAAATAAAATAAAAAGAAAATAAAAATAAAGTGCATGCACCAAGGATTGAACCTTGGACCTAGTCTACAACCATGCATGCACTAACCAATTCACCTAGCAAGGGAGTGCTATAAGGGAATGAAGTAAATTCTTGTTAAGGCTAGAGGAAGTGAAGAGTCACATGAGAGAAGGCACCATGTCTCTTCACTTACCTCTCTTCATGGTGCATAAATAAGAGATAACTTAACCATTAAGGTTCATTTCTCTTCTCCTCATCCACCAAGCCACATTTCTTCTCCTTCTTCCTCCTTCTAGCTGAACCCCATAGGAGGGGTTTTCTTTGGGAAAAAGTCCACAAGAAGTCCACTCCTTCAAGATCCAAGATTCTTGTTCAAGGTTACAAAGGCTAGAGGTGGTTAAAAAGCACAAAGGTCTTCATCCTTCTCCCAAACCTAAGGTCTAAAACCAAGATACCCTAAGGTAAGACTCCCTCACTTATGGTATAATAGTTCCTTTGTGATTTTTAGCATAATATAAAGTTGGTTTTAGATTTGATGTTGAGAAAACCATGTTTTGGGACCCTAAAGTATTCGGCCACCATGGGTTTTGGGTCCATGATGATGTTAAAAATCTAAATCATGCTTTCTAAAGTGTTTTCATGATGTTTAGAGAATAAGTATAATTTTTTAGGAATTTTTGGAATACCCTAAGACCTTCTAGGGCTTGGGACCATGATAAGGAGTTCATGGCAAGGGATGGATTTAACCCTCCAAGTGTATGTCTTGTATACCCTAAGGATACAAGGGAGGTTGAGGATGTTTTATGTGAATTTTCACATGGTCTAGAGGCCCTACAAGTTTCGGCCAAGATGGGTAATAGGGCAAGGAGTTAGGGTTTGTGGCAAGTATGGGTTCCAATGACTCCTATGGTATGACATGGGTGGTGTTAGATGTTTAATTGGAATTTTTATAAATTTTCCATGGACCCATGGTCCATGTGGGTTTCGGCCAACCCTAGGAAGAAGGGCTAGGAGTTAGGGTTAACCCTAAAACATGAGCCCTAATAGCTTCCTATGACTTATAAGTAATGTATGGTCTTGTATTTACCTTATGCTACCTTACATGTCATTTGAATGGTTGAACCCTTTCCTTACAAGTTTCAGCCAGGCCATGTAAATGGGGTTTAGGTGGAGTTAGGGTTTCAAGAATGATGGTTTATGGCTTATTATGATATATAGGTTCAAGCATGTGGTAGAAATTATGTTATCTTTAACCCTAACCTTAGGCGTTATAGTTCATATTTGATATGATTATATTAGATGCCATGGTTATTTTATGTATCATGATCAATCAAGTTAGATGAATTAGGAGAATGTTTTATGTGAATATGCCATGTTTTATGAACGTAATGCAAGGCTTACCTTATGTATCATGATCATGCAAGTAGATGAATTAGGAGAATAGTCTATGTAATTATGGCATGTTTTATGGATATAATGCAATGTTTATCTTATGTGTCATGATCATGCAAGCTCTATGAATTAGGAGGATGGTTTAGGTGAACATGTCATGATCTATGAATACAACGCAATGCTTACCTTATGTACTATGATTATGCAAGTACCAAGAACATGAATGATGTTTTATGTAAGCATGTTATGTTTATGAATGACGGCACGGCCGATGGTCGAAGGTACGACGGTCGTGAGGACCGGTAAATGGGCCGGTAAATGGGCCGGTAGACGGGCCGGGTCGTTACACATGCCATGTTTTATGAATGAAGATATATGCCATGTTTTACGAATGATGAAGCATGTAAAGTATTTTACCTTATGAATGGGCTTGTACCGGACCGAAGTATGGGTCCAAGGGATGGGCACCTTAAGAACGTCCCGGTTCTGGACTACCGACTATGCTGTCCACGGTTCTGGCACTACCGAAGCTGTGCAACAGGGATGGGCACCTTAAGAACGCCCCGATTCTGGGACTACCGACTATGCTGTCCTTACCCTAGTAGGTCGGGGCTCGCTACCTCGTATCTACTTAGGGATGCACGCTTATGATGTATGTATGTGGTACAAGCCGGGGACCCCAATGATGTTATGATTATGTTTAAGTAATTAAAAGTATGGTTTTAAAAGTAAGCATCCTTATGTACATGCATTTGACTCATGCATTCATTCATGCTATGCATTATGCCAAGATAATAATGATAATTATGCTTTTATGTTTATATGTATACCATGTACCATGCCATGATAATTATGCTTTTATGTTTATATGTATACCATGTATCATGCCATGATAATTATGCTTTTATGTTTATATGTATATCATGTATCATGTCATGCCATGTTAATTATGCTTTTATGTTTATATGTATGCCATGTATCATGTCATGCTAATTATGCTTTTGTGTTCATATGTATGCCATGTATCATGCCATGTTAATTATGCTTTTATGTTTATATGTATGCCATGCGTAGATATTGTTAAGAATGGTTGAAGTCTTATGCTTATGATTCATGCCAAGCACCAAGTTATGTTAATGTTTTGTGTGCTTATGTTTAAGCGACGAATGGTTTTAGTGAGTAGGAAAGAGTCTTACTAAGCCTATGTGCTTATAGTCTTATTTCCTTGTACCGCAGATCAAGCAAGAGGACAATAGGGGGAAGCAGCAAGAGGGACAAGAATATGTATGTGGTAGTGACTTGGCCAAGGAAGAGATACATTTACAAGTCTTATGCTAAAACTTTACGTTTGCTACTTATGTGCTTACAGAATGACTTAGGTGACTTTATGACATGATGTTCAGTATGATATGATGCTAAGTATGATGTTACTATGCTAAGTTCCATGTCACCATGTTAGGAAGGATAGATAGGTGCATGTATATGTAAAATTTAAGTATTCCGCTGCCTTACGATGTTCACATGCCCCTAAGTACGTTAGCGTAACACCGCATTAGGAAAAAAAAAGCGGGCGTTACAGTAATTCTAATTCAGAGAACAATTCATCTAATTTAATTTTTGAAAGGTCCCTCGAAACCTTGTATGCATCTACCATAGATGCCCACGAGGTGTTTCTCGGGAAAGCATTTAAAGCGTACCTTATCAAGTCACGGTTTTCTACCTTGTGACCGATTGTGTGTAGTCCGTTCATTAATTCCTGAATTCGGGCGTGGAGTTGAGCTGCTGTTTCGTTGTCGTTCATCTTGATCGTGTACATCTTGTTCAGGAGGAGATCTCTCTTGCTGATCCGAGTGTCTGAAGTTCCTTCGTGCAGCTCGATCAGTTTCCCCCACAGTTCCTTGGCACTGTTGAATGGACTCACCCGGTTCAGCTCCTCTTTTGTTAAGCCGCATTGGAGGGTCTGGGTCGTCTTTGCATCAGCTTCAATCTTCCGTTTCAGAGCGGTGTCCCACTCTGTGTAGGTTTGAGATACTCCTTCAGCATTTTTTGGAATCTCCAGTCCGGACTGGATGATTATCCACATGTCTACCTGAGTTTTCAGGTGGACCTCCATTCTGCTCTTCCAGTAGGAGAAGTCCTCCCCACTGAAGAGGGGTGGTCTTGCGGTGCTGAAGTCTTCTTGCATGGCCATTTTATCTGAAAATTAAACTAAAAGGAAAGAAATGTCCCAAGACTTGTCTTGGATTAGTAGTGCGGGATAAAGAGAAAAATATTTGTCGAGGGGTGTTGCACCAACCTCGATTAACGAGAAGAATTTCAAACGAAAAAAATATTAAAAAAAATTTTGAAAAAAAATTCGAAAAATTCTCAAATTGGTGGTTGCACCAAATTTGAACTTCCCCGCTCTAATACCACTTGTTGGATCGAGAAAAACGATAAAGGGGGGGTGAATATCGTAAAACGTTCGGATTAGAGTTAGAGAAATTACGCAGCGGAAGAAATAAACAATCAACGCGAACACAAGATCTTTTACTTGGTTCGGAGTCGCGGTCGGCTCCTACTCCAAGGCCCACGGTCGTTGACCGTTTACTGCGGGCAATTCTATATGTGCGCAAAACCAGTTTACAAGATGTATTACAAAATTAGTACAGTAAACTAAAAGTAGCTCTTCATTACCGACGTCCGGTGTAGATTATGTTTTTGGAGCAGAGGGACGTCGTCGGCGCTTGTATCTTGAGTCGGGAGGTTTCCGGAGCAGAGCGCGGGAGTAGAAGAGCGTGAAAGCGTTAGAGAACTTGATGTACAAAGCCTTGGGGTCGAGGGCCCTTTTATAGCCCCTCGGGGCGCCCGTAACGTCGGGGGCGCCCCCCCCCCTCCACGTGTCAGCTGATCCGAGTTCCTCTCGATCAGCTCTGATCTCTTCAAACTCGGGATCAAGCTTTGACGGGGGCGCCCGGGATGCTGGGGGCGCCCGGGTTGACCGGGTCAACTCTTATCTGTTGGCTTCGTTGGCTTCCGCTTCGTTAGCTTGAACTGGGGGCGCCCGGACCATCTGGGGCGCCCAGGAGCATGGGGGGCGCCCGGGAGCACGGGGGCGCCCCGCCCATGAGCTGCCGAAGCACTTCTTTTGCTTCATCTGTTTTGTATTCACCTTGGGGGCACCCGGGACACTCCGGGCGCCCTACTCAGCTACTGCCTCACTCCTTTGAGGCTCTCTGAGCTGCAGACACTCGTTCCTTCGGTCCTGCATCCAGTGTTAGTCCAAGACAACATAAAGCAATAATATGTTAGTTTTATACAGCCTTAGCTGTCTTGGTTCTGACTTTGGGTCTCCAAAATGGAGCCCTAGGTCGAACCGACGCCTACTGTTCCCTCGACGGGGAACGCGTCCTCACCTACTCCTCTCAGGAGAATTTACCTATTGCCAACCGGCTCCTCCGGTTGGACTTTTGCCCAGCAGTCCTTCACCAGGTCTTCAGTTTCAGGCAGTCCTTCGCCTGGTGCTCAGCTGTCCTTCGCCAGGTCTTTCGTTCCAAGTAGTCCTTCGCCTGGTGCCTAGCAGTCCTTCGCCAAGTCTTTGACTCCTAGCAACCCTTCGCTAGGTGCCCAGAAGCCCTTTGCTGGGTCTTAGGGTTCCGATGCCTAGCAGTCCTTCGCTAGGTGCCTAGCAGCCCTTCGTTAGGACTTTGTTTCCTGGCAGTCCTTCGCTAGGTGCCTAGCATCCCTTCGCTAGGACTTTTCCTGCACACTTGAGTAACATGTTAGATAAACATTATACCTTAACTTTTGAACCCTTTTTCCATTATCAAAACACAGGTTCGACTTGGGTGCTTTCTGCACCAACATAATCTGCCCTGACTGATATGTGGACCATCCAGTGCTGCCTGCATCTGATGTAGCTGTGCAGGTTTGCCTCCATACTGAGTAGGCTATGGAGTAGACAGACTGTTCCTGGTGGGGCAATGCTTGGCCATGTGCTCCTCTTGACCACAGTTATAACACCCACGGGTGCCCTTGCGGCACACCCCTAGGTGTTGTCTCCCACATGTGGGACAAGTGGGATACTTGGCTTGCTTGTTGGCTGGCTCCCCTTTCAGATTGATCCACTGCTTTCTTTTCTCTTGATTCTTTCCTTTCCAGCTAGAGTTGTGGCCCTAGGGTTTCTGAGTTCCTGAATTGCCTTGGCCTTTACTTTCTGTCATGACTGACTTCTGCTGTTGCATGCTGTTCAGGTAGTGCTCGGTGATCAAAGCACTGCTAACTAGTTCTTCTGAGGTTTGCGGCCTATGAACGCCGCTAGCCACATTCAATGCTATTTCTGGCCTTAGCATCTTGAGCATTAGCCTGACTCACTCTCGTTCAGTGCTGACCAGTTCAGGGCACAGGCGAACCAGTCTGTTGAGTCTCTTCACAGCTTCCTCTACTGATAGGTTACCTTGACGAAATTCAGTGAATTCATCATAATGCCGGTTAGTAACCCGCATATGAAAGAATTCTTCAAAGAACTCAGCTTCGATGTTGGCCCACGTCATCTGATTTATGTCTCGCTTGGCCTTCACCCTTTCCCACCACATTCTAGCATCTCCTGCTAGGCAAAAGGATGCGCACTATACTTTCTCATGTTCTGGCCAGTCCAGAAGCTCCATTGTACTCTCTAGGGTTTTAAATCAGGCTTGTGCATCCCACGGTTCACTAGTGCCTGAAAAGGTCTCTGGTTTGAGTTTTTGCCACTGAACCAGATATGCTTCTCTTCCAGCCCCTACTGCTGGGGCTTCTGGTGCTATTGGCGGGATTGGTGCTCTAGGTGGAACCTCTGTCACTATTGTGAAGGATCGTCTAGGCATGCTAGAGGGGGGTGAATAGCACTTTTTCGGATTGGATCTCTACAAATTTGTTAGCGCAGCGGAAATAATATGCAAATAAAAACAATTACAATGCTAATACTTATCGTTTACTTGGTATCCACCCAGATGGGTGACTAGTCCAAGGATCCACGCCACGAGCATCACTTTTCACTATCGAAAACTCTCCTTGAGGTGGAGAAACCTTTACAGTCGATCTTCCTCTTTTCAGAATACAGTAGAATACAAGAGAGGAAGTGGAAAACACTCTTTAGACGAGCAGCACTTCGACACTGTACGGAACCGTACCGTACTCATGCAAAAAGGTGCCCCTTTTATAGGTGAACAGGACAAACTCGCAGTCTGTCCAGCCCCGCACCAGTCGACTGCTCCAAGGGTAGTCAACTGGTCTAGCATTAATTGCTAGCCAACGGCTAGTTTTCGGGGTATACCAGTCGACTGCCCCATGGGCAGTCGACTGGTCCGAGGCCGAAAACTTTCTGTGGGTTTTGGCAGTCGACTGCCCCAAGGTCAATCGACTGCCCTGCCTCTCAGCTCAGCTCCAGCCACTCTGGACCTTCTCCTTCACGTGTGCCTTCATGTCTGCTCCCTTAGCTTGCCTCTTGAAGTCCTCTTCCTCTGGCTATCGTCCCTCGGATGCGCACGCAAGCCTTCCCTTGGCTTGCCTCCATGCCACCCTTCACGTGTGCCCTTGAAGTCCACTTCCCGGCTTGCCCTTGGAGCTCTCCTCCCTCGGCTCTCGTCCCTCGGATATGTCCAACATGTGTGATTCTCCAAGTCCTGCAAACTCAATCACACACATCAAATACAACATAACACTCTAACCTTAAACATATTCAACCACACACATCAAAACCATGATCTTCTAATCATTTAAGGGTCGATTGCCGTAACAATCTCCCCCTTTTTGATGTGTGTCAATATGTTTAAGTTAGAGATAAATAACTGCCACAATAACAATAGCAAAAGATAGCAATTGAAAAAACATAAGACATAGTAACCCTAAGAGGTAACCTCCCCATTAACCTATGTCTTCTTCCCATTTTCAATTTTAATCCTAATCCAAGTTAAGTTTCCACTAAACACTCAACAATCTTAAAAATGTAAGACATATTAGAACCTAAGAGGTAACCTCCCCCTTAATCCATGTCTTCTCCCCATTTTTAATCATTCAAGGTCTAAGTGAGAAAGAAAAACTTTAAACTATCCATTCCAAGTTAAAATTCTAACTTAAACCACCCATTTTCCCCCTTTGACACCATCAAAAGGATTGCCTCAAGCACCCCAACCCTATGGCACCAAATGAGAAAAAGTTGGATTTCTGAAATTTCTTACAGAAGCTGAAACTGGTCGTGCCAGTCGACTGCCCATGGGGCAGTCGACTGATACGCCATCAGTCTGAATTTTCAGCTTTTCTGCCGAATTTCAGAAACTCCTATAAAATTCCAAATATTGTAAAATTTTGCATACATGTTTGAAATGATATACTCTATCAGGGAAAAATATTAGTCCATATAAAATTTCAAACATGTATGACTTTTGATAAAAATCCAAAAACCTTGAAAACCACTACATTTTGTATCACCCTTTCAATCCAATTTTGCAATTTTATAACTTTCAAAAGCATGGAAAAGTTTATAAAGCATAAAATGGTTTTCAAAGGTTTAAAATGTCCAACTATGATCTTTGGGCAAAGTGTCCATTGATTAAACACTTGTCTTCCCCATAGTTGGTCTAGTTTTCATATTTTGATACTTCTAATGGTCCAACAATGTGCCACAAGCACAAGTGAGCCAAATGTATCATCCTAATGGATCAAACACCCTTGTTTAGAGTCTACCATTTTCCCTTCAAGGTCACTATCCATTTTCACATTGGTTCCTATGGGTGTAGATGCTACCTTAGCATTTTCTAACCAAATTTCTTTAACATCTCCTTAGCATATTTGGTTTGAAAGACATGTGTACCTTCATTAGTTTGCTTAACTTGAAGACCTAAAAAGAAGGTCAACTCTCCTACAAGACTCATTTCAAATTCATCTTCCATACACTTGATGAATTCTTGTAGGAAGTCATTATTTGTTGACCCAAAAATGATATCGTTTATATAGACTTGGGCAACAAATATGTCCTTGTCCTTAGATTTTAGGAACAATGTAGGGTCAATTGTTCCTCTCCTAAACCCCTTAGACACCAAAAATGAAGAAAGCCTTTCATACCAAGCCTGGGGAGCTTGTTTCAATCCATATAAGGTTTTTTTTAATTTGAACACGTGTCTTGGATAGTTAGGGTCCTCAAACCCGGGGGGTTGCTCTACATAGACCTCTTCCTTAATGATCCCTTTAAGAAATGCCAACTTCACATCCATTTGGTGGAGTGTGAAACCCATGTGAGAGGCATAGGCTAGTTGAATTCTAGTAGATTCTAACCTAGCTACGGGGGCATAAGTCTCATCATAATCTAGTCCCTCAACTTGGTTAAACCCTCTAGCTACCAATCTAGCCTTGTTCCTAGTGATTTTACCTTGGTCATCTAGTTTGTTCCTAAAGACCCATCTTGTGGTTACAATGGTGCAATCATTGGGCCTAGGAACTAACTCCCAAACTTCACTTCTCTCAAATTGATTTAGCTCTTCTTGCATCGCTAAAACCCAATCAGCATCTCCCAATGTTTCATCAATGATCTTGGGTTCTAATTGGGAGATTAGAGCTATTTGACTAGTTTGATCCCTAAAATAGGACCTAGTCCTTACTCCTTGAGTTACATCACCAACTATTTGGTCAATAGGGTGATCATGATGATGTCTCAAGGGCCTAGAGGTTATGGGTTCATTTACTCCTTCTTCCTCATCCTCTAGGGTACTTCTTACTCCCCTTTGATCATTGCCCTCCAAATGTAGGTCTTGGATTCTTTGGGCAAAGGGTTGGACCTCTTCTATATCCTTATCAATTGAGGCTTTTCTAGGGTAGATACTAGTTGTTTCATCAAACTTAACATTTGAGGACTCCTCAATCACTTTTGTCCTCTTGTTGTAAACTCTATAACCTCTACTCGTCAAGGAGTACCCTACTAGAATTCCTTCATCGGCTTTTGACTCAAACTTCCTTAGGTCGTCTTTGGTATTTAAGATGTAGACTTTACATCCAAAGACCCTAAAATAGTGAACCTGTGGTACCCTTCCATTCCATAGTTCAAAAGGTGTTTTTCCTAGGAATCTATGTACCAAAATCCGGTTTTGAATATAGCACGCGGTGTTAACCGCTTCGGCCCAAAAATAGCTAGGAAGGGAATATGCATTAAGCATAGTCCTAGCAGCTTCTTGTAGGGCTCGATTTCTCCTCTCAACTACCCCATTTTGTTGAGGAGTCCTTGGGCATGAAAATTCATGCTTGTACTCATTTTCAACACAAAATTATGTGAAACATGCATTTTGAAACTCCCCACCGTGGTCACTCCTAATTCGATTTATTTTGATTTGTTTTTCATTTTCTACCCTTTTACTAAATCCTATAAAAATCTCTAGGGTATCATCATTATGTTTCAAGAAATAAACCCATGTAAACCTAGAAAAATCATCTACTATGACTAGGCAATATTTACTCCCTACAAGTGAGGGAGTGCTATGACAATCAAATAAATCTATATGCAAAAGTTCTAAAGGTAACGAAGTAGTGGACCTTTGTGTGATGTTTTTGATTGCTTACCCTCTTGGCATGCATCACACAACTTGGTCTTCTCGTACTTGATCATTGGTAGCCCCTTCACCAACTCTTCCTTGGCCACTCTTGCAATGCTCCTCATGTTGACATGTCCAAGTCTCCGGTGCCACAACCATCCTTCTTCTTCTTTGGACATGAAACACTTAGCAACATTGTTAATAGCATAAGTAAGATCAAGATAATATAAATTTGCCTCTCTAAACCCTTCTAATATGATAGTATTTGATTCATTATGCCTTATTATACATTTCCTAGTATTAAATTCAACTCTAAAATCGACATCACATAATTGACTCAGACTTAATAAATTGAACTTCATATCTTTGATTAGAAGTACCTTATGTATAGAAATGGTGGAAGATACCTCAATTGTGCCCCTACCAATGATTTTCAACTTTCCACTATTCCCAAAGGAGACTGTCCCTTCTCTTAAGTAGCTAATAGTGGTGAATTTGTTCACATCCCCGGTCATGTGTCTTGAGCATCCACTATCTACTATCCACATAGTTGAGGCCTCCTTCACCTTTACCTAAACAACATGGAAAACATACTCTTTTGGTACACATATCTTTGATCCATAAGCATCATTTAGAAATCTCTTAGGTACTCATGCCTTCTTTGTGGTTCCCCTAGCCCCTAGTCTCCTAGATGCACCAATCCTACCGGTGAGACAAAGGCTACCTCCTTTGTCCTAGGCCTATATCCTAAGCTAGCCTTGTTATATACATCCCTTTGACTGTTGATGATCATATCTAGGTTACTAGATCCTACTTGAAATTTCCTAAGGGCCTTCGTGAGGTTATCTACCTGTTTCCTTAGTTCCCTATTTTCAGTTTCAGCATGTAAAGCATGTGGAGAAGTAGAACTAGCATGCAATTCTTTAAGTTTAGTAGATTCTACTCTAAGCATGACAATTTCTTCTTTTAGATCCTTAATTTTACTTCTAGCCTTAGCTAAGTCCATGTTAGTGCTAGAAATTATCTTTACTAAAGTAGAGGAGGGTAAGTGGTATACCTCACTTACCGAAGCTTCTGACTCTGATGATGAAGTGGAGGAGCTCTCATCTTCACTACTTGAGCTTCGTTCATCATCTGATGAATCTGAGTGGTCTTGTGCCATAAGAGCAAAGTGGGAGACTTGCTCTTCTTCTTCCTCTGAGGATGATGGATCATCCCATATCGCCTTTAGGTTGGTGGCACCCTTCTCCTTTCCTTTTAACTTCTTGTCCCTTTTCTTCTTCTCCTCCTTCTTGTCATCCCTTTTCTTCAATTGGGGGCACTCGTTCTTCATGTGTCCCTCTTGGTGGCAGTTGTAACATATGATGTCCTTGGTCTTACCCTTACCTTTGGACCCTTTCCTAGCATAGGACTTGTTAGACAAACTTTTAAAAGCTCTACGAAATTTTCTTACCATGAACGCCTCTTGATCGCTATCCAAGGAGGCACTGGATTCTTCTGAGTCTGATGATGAGGAGTAGATCATTTTCTTCTTCTCCTTCCTTTTCTTCTTCTCCTTTTCTGCAACAAAGGCAATACCCTTCTCTTTGGCCGAGACATTAGCTTGCTCGTGTAGCTCAAATTCACAGAAAAGGTAGTCTAATTTAACAATTGGCAAATCCCTCGATACCTTGTATGCATCAACCATGGATGCCCACAAGGTGATTCTCGGGAAGGCTTGTAAAACATACCTGATGATGTCCCGGTTCTCGATCTTCTCTCCAATCACATGGAGCTCATTTATCACTTCCTTTACCCTTCCATGTAGCTGGCTGACGGTCTCGTTGCTCTTCATGGATAGGGATTGTAGTTGGGCCACTAGCAAGTCCTTCTTGACTCTTCTGGACTCATTTGACCCCTCGTTCAATTCCACCAACTTGTCCCACAGTTCCTTAGCGCTCTTGAACGGCCCCACCTTGTTCAGTTGCTCCTTCGAGAGCCCGCACTGTAGTGTGGTGGTGGCCTTGGCATTGGATTGCGCCCTCTTCATCACCTCCTTTGACCAAGATCTCATCGGTGTTGGTTCTCCTCTTTCATCGACGGGTGCCTCGAAGCCATCTGCAACACTGATCCAGTTTTCAATATCATTCATAAGATAGTATTGCATCCTACCTTTCCAGTAAGCGAAGTCGTTCCCGTCGAAGAAAGGTGGTCGTGCGGTGGAGTATCCCTCTTGAAACACCATTAAATTTGCTTCGGTTGACGGTTAGTTCTTCCGAAACGCACCGGCTCTGATACCAACTGAAGGATCGTCTAGGCGTGCTAGAGGGGGGTGAATAACACTTTTTTCATCGTTTTGATCTCTACAAATTTGTTAGCGCAGCGGAAATAATATGCAAATGAAAACAATTACAATGCTAACACTTATCGTTTACTTGGTATCCACCCAGATGGGTGACTAGTCCAAGGATCCACGCCACGAGCACCACTTTTCACTATCGAAAACTCTCCTTGAGGTGGAGAAACCTTTACAGTCGATCTTCCTCTTTTCAGAATACAGTAGAATACAAGAGAGGAAGTGGAAAACACTCTTCAGACGAGCAGCACTTCGACACTGTACGGAACCGTACCGTGCTCGTGCAAAAAGGTGCTCCTTTTATAGGTGAACAGGACAAACTCGCAATCTATCCAGCCCCGCACCAGTCGACTGCCCCAAGGGCAGTCGACTGGTCTAGCATTAATTGCTAGCCAACGACTAGTTTCCGGGGTATACCAGTCGACTGCCCCATGGGCAGTCGACTGGTCCGAGGCCGAAAACTTTCTGTGGGTTTTGGCAGTCGACTACCCCAGGGCCAGTCGACTGCCCTGCCTCTCAGCTCAGCTCCAGTCACTCCGGACCTTCTCCTTCACGTGTGCCTTCAGGTCTGCTCTCTTAGCTTGCCTCTTGAAGTCCTCTTCCTCTGGCTATCGTCCCTCGGATGCGCACGCAAGCCTTCCCTTGGCTTGCCTCCATGCCACCCTTCACGTGTGCCCTTGAAGTCCACTTCCCGGCTTGCCCTTGGAGCTCTCCTCCCTCGGCTCTCGTCCCTCGGATATGTCCAACATGTGTGATTCTCCAAGTCCTGCAAACTCAATCACACACATCAAATACAACATAACACTCTAACCTTAAACATATTCAACCACACACATCAAAACCATGATCTTCCAATCATTTAAGGGTCGATTGCCTCAACATATTGGGGTTTCCATATTTGGTCCTGGCATAGCAGTAGGTGTGGTCTGCGGATTAGCCCTTAAAATGGCTATCTCTTGCTGCTGCTCAGCTATCTGTCTCTGGATCTGAGCCACTATCTCCACGAGATTAGGTGGAGTCACTGTGTCAGTTGCCTCCTGTTGAGGCTCAGTAGCTAGTGCCCTTCTAGTTGGTCGTCCTCTAGCCATTATCTAAATAACAGAGGATATACATATTTACTATAACTATATTAAAGTGTCATGAGTTATAAACATGCTTCAGTTAAGTAGGAAATGAAAAAGTAAGAAAACATAAGTAATGTGAGAGGTACTCTTACTTGGAAGCTGCAGGTACAATGCTGGATGTGTGTGTGGAGGAAAGATGGAACCTGCTCTGATACCACTCTGTAACGACCCGCCTTCTGATACTAAGCTTTAAGGCGGTTCGCTACTAACTAGCTGACTGATTACTGATTTCTGGATTCTAAACCAACTGGGAGAATTTAAAAATTTTGCTATTTACTGAACTAACAATTCGTAACTTAAACATGCTGCTGTAAATCATAAACACGTTGGAAGTTAATTGCTAAACCATTCGTGCAAAACTGAAATCGAAGCACACAAGAGTTTAAACCCTTGTTTCCTGGTCCCAGTCGACTGGCAGCTCTGAAATCTGAATTTTCAGATTCCAGAAACGTGCCAAGGTCCACCTACTTTGTACCAAAAACACTACAACCTCATATTTAAGGTTACAAACATGTATACAATGATTCTAGGTCATATTCTACATGTTTTAATGACAATAAGGCATACTTCAATCATCTCTAAGCATGAAATTAGAAACATGAACTTTGTGTCAACTTGCTACTAAAGCTAAGCACTATTTCTATCTAGATGCATCAATAGTAGCACTATAATATCAGAAATGGTTCTATAGACTTAGACCATGCATTTTACTACTAGTTAACATGCACTTGAAATGTATCACTCAACATATCACATGTAGAAGCTAGGCATCGCATAACTGCATGATATCATCTCATGATACATAATCTCATACTAGAATTCTCGCAAAGCTCATATCAAGAGTGATGCTAACAACATGACAAAGGTACTTAAGATGCGGAAAATGATAAACATGTCAAAGAAACTAATTCATTTAACATTCTTAATAATGCGTCCTCATAATGCAAGTTCCCAAGGTTCTTTTCATTCCAAGTTCCACCATCACACACTCCACATCATCCCTGCCGCTTTCGCTACTCTATTTTTCCTTTGCCCTTATCTGCAGTATAAGGAAAAATGAAACTATAAGCATAAAGCTTAGTAAGTACCATCTTACTCACAAAATAATGCATATTTCGAAAATCATGCTTTTGAAAACACATGTAAGAAAACATATCATGCTTGTCATTTATTCTTACTAAAACATATAATCTAAATAGATATCATGGCATACTCATCATACTAAGCACATGGACTAAATCATATTCTTATAACTAAATTCACATGGCATTCATAGCATCTAATTGAACTAAGCATGATCTTAAAACTGTTTTCACTTAAAGCTATTACTGAACTTTTGAAACTTATACATACAATAAGTGAAAATACTAATCATGCTGTTGTGGGCTCGGCAATGTGCTGCTAATGTGCGCATCCCTAAATAGATCCGAGGTAGCTAATCCCGAACCCATTAGGGTACTACTAGGCGATCTAGGGGCCTAGGGGCGATCTAGGAGCCCACCCATGGATGAACTAGAGTCCAAGCACATGTCATAAAAAGTAAAATACTTTCATAAATATTCTTTTCTTTAACCTTGCATCTACTAGACTATCTAGAGCCTAGGGGCGATCTAGGAGTCCACCCAATGGACGAACTAGGGTCCATAAACATTAAGCAAGGGTAGCTAATTCCATAAACATGCTAAAACTCATATTAGAGCTTCTTAACATTTTCTCGAGCACCTTACGTGTCTAAAACTCCCCTTTTCTTTTAAGGACACTCCCTAGGCACTCAACGGTGCGTCTAAACCCCAAACTAAAGGGGGAAGCACGTCCAGCCCATCTAGTGGTGCCCTTAAAGTCTATAGAGGGAGTTAATCTACACATATGAGCATAAACTTGCAAATAGATAAAACTAAGACGATTATACATACGAACGAAGTTACTTATACTGCAGGTGAGGGGTACTTACATCCTGCGCATGTTCTTACAACTCTAATGCGTAGGGTTTAGGAGAGGGAAGGTCCTTGGAGTCTCGGAGAGGCTCTAACGAAGAACTACTCCTTGAGAAGATCCCCTAGCGTGTCCTCCTTCTTGAATCCGCCCAACACAAGACCATTGGACCTCCTCCTTGGTTTGCCGTGAGTGAGCGAGAGAGAGAGACTCGGGAGAGGGAGAGGAAGAGTCGCCCCCGAGAGAGAGGGGGTCGGTAGTGAGAAGGTAAGGAAAAGAATAAATCTAAAAAATCCTTAAGTTTCCCTTTTATACTTATGGGAAAATTTAACTAACTTCACCTTATTTATCTTTTTCTCTATTCTATTTCAATGAAAACAAATCATCCCACTTAGTAAGCTTATTTTTCTCTCAAGTTAAAGGTCTAGGGGGCAAACCCCACTTAAGTTTTTTTACCGCGCATTCTATTTTTATTCATTTTTGCCTTATTTGTCCATGGAAAAATTATATAAAAATATCCATAAATTCGGAATAAATTCTAGGATATTTCTAAAATTAGTTTTGAGAATTTTTGAGTGTTACATTTAGAAAGAACTTTGGTTCAGTTTCTGGAATAAGAGATATTCTATTGCTTTTTATGAAAAGTGGAATAGAAAGATTATATGTTTAGGAACATGGATAAGCAATTTGTGCATTTTAAAACTAAAATCTCCCATGATGCAATTAGATGTCAATAGCTCATCATCTAACTAAAATAAGAGAAAGGTTCCTTCCGAGATGATCCAAACATATCTTTGGTGTCTAAAGCATGGTCTTATTAACCTTAGTAGGATTCAAAGGTTGACAGCCAATGGGCCCTTGGGTTCATTGGTGGTGGAAGACTTATCTTCCTAACCATTGAATCTTGCTTTGAAGGTAAGAAGACCAAAAAATCTTTTAAGGCCGTGGGGTATAGAGCCAAAGATGTGTAGGAGTTGGTTCATTCGGATTTGTGTAGGTTCTTAGTCTATCCAGGATAGAGGTAGCCTTGAATACTTCATTTATTTTATGGACGAGGATTCAAGGTAGAGGTACATTTACTTGATGCACTTAAGTCTAAATACTTTGATGAGATCAAAAAATTCAAGGCTGATGCGGCGAAACATCAAGGTAAAAGTATCGTGACACTACGATCAGATCGTAGTGGCAAATACCTCTTGGGAAAATATAGGACTTACTTATCAGGTTGGGAGTCAATTCCAAATTGTCTGCACCCGGTACGCCCCAAACAGAATGGTGCAGAGAGAAGGAATAGGACTCTTATGGTTATGGTTAGGACAATGATGAGCTGCTCCGAGTTACCGATTTCGTTCTGGGGATATGCTCTGGAAACGGCAGCATACATACTTAATACCATCTAGGTCAGTACTCTCACTCCCATAGAAGTATGGACTTGGCGAAAGCCTAGTCTAAGACATGTTCAGATTTGGGGTAGTTCAGCACATGTGCTGAAGAGAGACACTGATATGTTGGAATCTAGTATAGAAGTACGCTTATTCGTAAGGTTATCCGATAGGAATGAAAGGTGGTTCTATAGTCCTAAGGTTCAGAGGGTAATCGTTGGAACGAATACCCGATTCTGAATGGAGGACTATGTGATGAACCATAAGCCCATGAGTAAAATTATTTTTAAGTAATTAATAGGGGACATTCTGACCTTAGTACCAATAGTACAAAAGGAAATACCACAAGTCATTGCACCGCGTATCACAGAAGATACACAGGTGGTACCTCGTCGTAGTGGAATGGTTGTTAGTCAACCTGAAGGATTCATGTTCTTGGGAGAGTCTTCGGACTTGGTTCCTGGCAACCATGAATCAAAATCCCTAGACCTATGATGAGGAACATCCGCTTTGAGGAGATAATCCAGTCACATAGATTTGTTCAAAGGATGAATGAGGTTTGTGTATATAAGACATATGATGGATACGTAGTGGTATTCTTGTACTATACGTAAATAATATTTTGTTGATTGGCAACAGTAACAAAGTATTATTAGACGTAAGGGTATGGTTGTCTAAACAATTAATATGAAGGACTCAGGAAAAGCAGGACACATCCTTGGGGATCGAAGTTCTAAGGGATCACCAAAGAAGATGTTGTGCTTATCTTAAGTTTCATATGTTAGACACTGTCCTAAGCTCGTTTTAGCATAAAACTCTAAGAAAGGTTTTGTATCTTTCAGGCAAGGAGTTCCTCCATCTAAGGAGATGTGTCCTAGAACATGTAAGGAGTTAGAGGAGGTGAAGGCAGTTCCTTATGCATCGGCTGTAGGAAGTCATATATATGCTATGTAGTATACGAGACCGGATATCTGCTTTGCCGTGGGCATGGTTAGCAGATATCAGAGTAACCCATGTCAGGAAAATTAGACTATGGAAAAACATATATTAGTGTCTGAGAAGGACTAAAGATTATATGCTGGTTTACCGGGCAGACCAATTATTCCCTATTGGCCATACGGATACAGACTTCCAATCGAATAAGGGCAAATATAAGTATTCCTCGGGGTTTTGTGTTTACTTTAGGAGGTGTAACCATAGTTTGAAGGAGTGTCGCGCAGCGGCTGCGTGCCGAACTCCACCATGGAAGTTGAGTGTATGGCAGCCTCTGAGGTAGCCAGGAAAGCTACATGGTTTAGGAACCTCAAGATGGACATTGAAGTGATTCCTGGTTTGCTCAGAGATATCACATTTGTTGGTGCCGGAAGCACCAAAGTCAAACCTGTGTTTTGATAATGGCAAAGGGTTCAGAAGTTAAGGTTTTATTGTTATCTAACAATGCTACTCAAGTGTGCAGGAAAAGTCCTAGGTACACTAGGCACGAAGTCCTGGTTCTATGAATTGGGCAATAAGTCCTGGACGTGGGCTGGGCACCTAAGTCTTGACATAAGGTTGGGCAATAAGTCTTGGTCGTGGACAGGGCACCGAAGACGTGGTGAGTAAAGCTGGGCAATAAGTCCTGGTCGTGGACTGGGCACCGAAGACCTGGTGAGTGAAGCTGGGCAATAAGACCTGGTCGCAGGCTGGGCACGAAGACCTGATCCGGGGGATTGGGCAAAAGTCCAACCGGAGGAGCCGGTTAGCAAACAGGTAAACTCTCCTGAGAGGAGTAAGTGAGGACGCGTTCCCCGTAGGAGGGAACATTAGGCGTCGGTTCGACCTAGAGTTCCATTTCGAAGCCCAAAGTCAAAACCAAGACAGCTCAAGCTGTTAATCATGCTTAAATTATATATTGTTTATTATTTGTGTTTTGGAACTAACCCTAGTTGCAGGAACAAAGGGTGAAAGTTTTCTGCTCCCAGGTGCCTCAATGGTGTCAGGCGCAATTTGACCAGGCGCCTGTGTTGATACAGGTGCCCCAGACAAGGGTGTTTCCAATCCAATCGAAGTAAGCTGCACATCATCAATTGAGGTGCCTGTGTTCATACAGGCGCCCCAATCAGCTCAGGCACCCCAGTTGAAGGGATAAGCGCTGGCCAAGTCTCCGGATTGAGTTTCACGCAGAATGGGCCACGTGTCAGGCGCCCCCTTAAACACAGGTGCCCCAGTGACTGCTATATAAAGGGGTTCACCCCCTTGGCTTCAAAGACAACTTCTTTCTACGCATTCTTTCAAGCGCTCTGCTCTAAACACTCCGTGCTCAAGACTCAAGTGCCAACGACGACCCGCGGATCCGACATTCAAATTTCTCCGGTCGTTGGTATAATCACTTTGTTTTAGTGTTGTATTTTAATTCTATATTTGAACATCAAATTGTAATCATTTTACGCAATATAGAATTGCCCATTGTAAATGGTCAAGGACCGTGGGCCTTGGAGTAGGTGCCGACCGCGACTCCGAATCAAGTAAAACAAACGTGTTAGCATTGATTTGTTTGTTTACCGCTGCACAATTACTTTAAGTTTTTCGAAAAATTGTCAGTCGATATTCACCCCACCCCCTCTATTGATTCAAACCGATCCCACAAGTGGTATCAGAGCGGGGGCTCAAACTTGGTGCAACCACCAGTTGAGCATTTTTTTTCAGATTTTTTGAGTTTTAAATATTTTTTTCGTATTTTTCTCGTTAATCGAGGTTTGTGTAACACCACTCAAATTTTTTCTTTTACTATTTTTTTCTGCCGCACTACTAATCCAAGACATAGTCTTGGGACGAGTTTTCTTGTAATTTTTTTCAGTTTAATTAAATGGCCATGCAAGAGGGATACAGCACGTCGGACCACCTCTCTTCAGTGGAGAAGATTTCTCCTACTGGAAGAGTAGAATGAGGTCCACGTGAAAACTCAGGTGGACATGTGGATTATCATCCAGTCCGGACTGGAGATACCTAAAAATGCACAAGGCGTGGTGCAACACCACACTGAGTGGGACGGTCCACTAAAGAAGAAGATCAAGGTCGACGTTAAAGCTACACAAACACTATAATGCGGCCTAATGAAAGAGGAGTTGAACCGTGTCGGACCCGTCAGCAGCGTGAAGGAACTCTGGAATAAGCTGATTGAGTTGCATGAAGGTACCTCTGATATGCGCATCAGCAAAAGGGATCTATTGCTCAATAGACTCTACACGATAAAGATGCACGATGGTAAAATTGTAGCACAGCTCCACGCAAGGATCCAGGAGCTGATGAACGGGTTGCACACTATAGGTCACAAGGGTGTTTCCAAGCCAATCGAAGCAAGCTGCCACATCATCAATTGAGGCGCCTGTGTTCATACAGGTGCCCCAGTCAGCTCAGGCGCCCCAGTTGAAAGGATAAGTGCTGGCCAAGTCTGCGGATTGAGTTTTGCGCAGAATTGGCCACATGTCAGGCACCCCTTCAACACAGGCGCCCTAGTGACTACTATATAAGGGGTTCACCCCCTTGTCTTCAAAGACAACTTCATTCTACGCATTCATTCAAGCGCTCTGCTCCAAACGCTCCGTGCTCAAGACTTAAGCGCCAACGACGACCCGTGGCTCGGACATTCAAATTTCTCCAGTCGTCGATATAATCATTTTATTTTAGTGATGTATTTTAATTCTATATTTGAACTTCAAATTGTAATCATTTTACGCAATATAGAATTTCCCATCGTAAACGGTCAAGGACCGTGGGCCTTGGAGTAGGAGCCGACCGCGACTCCGAACCAAGTAAAACAAACGTGTTAGCATTGATTTGTTGGTTTTCAGCTGCGCAATTACTCTAAGTTTTCCGAAAAATTGATCGATATTCACCCCCCTCTATCGATTCAAACTGATCCCACAAGTGGTATCAGAGCGGGTGGCTCAAACTTGTGCAACCACCAGTTGAGCATTTTTTTCGGATTTTTTTTGTTTTAAATATTTTTTATATTTTTCTCGTTAATCGAGGTTGGTGCAACACCACTCGATTTTTTTCTTATTACTATTTTTTCCTGCCGCATTATTAATCCAAGACATAGTCTTGAGACGAGTTTCCTTGTAAATTTTTTTCAGTTTAATTAAATGGTCATGCAAGAGGGATACAGCACCGCCGGACCACCTCTCTTCAGCGGAGAAGATTTCTTCTACTGGAAGAGTAGGATGGAGGTCCACCTAAAAACTCAGGTGGACATATGGATTATCATCCAGTCCGGGCTGGAGATACCTAAAAATGTACAAGACGTGGTGCAACACTACACTGAGTGGGACGGTCCACTAAAGAAGAAGATTGAGGCCAACGCTAAAGCTACACAAACACTACAATGCGGCCTAACGAAAGAGGAGCTGAACCGTGTTGGACCCTTCAACAGCGCAAAGTAACTCTGGAATAAGCTGATTAAGCTGCACGTAGGTACCTCTGATACGCGCATCAACAAAAGGGATCTGTTGCTCAACAGACTCTACACGATAAAGATGCACGGCAACGAAACTACAGCACAACTTCACGCAAGGATCCAGGAGTTGATGAATGGGTTGCACACTAAAGGTCACAAGGTCGAAAATCATGACCTAATTGTTGATCCAATCTGTGGTCCGGAGTGACCATGAGTTTTGATGTTTGGGCAAAGGGTTTAAGTTAGGTTTACCCTTGTGTATTTGATATGTGTATGTTGAGTGTGCAGGGTGCGCAGGTTACACATATGGACTTAGCGGGACGGCCTCGGTACGGTGAAGGGTGGCATGGAGACAAGATGGAGGCTTGTGTGCACCCGAGGGACCTTGGAGAGCAGAGACGATGAGCTAAGGGGTGCGGACTTCGAGGCATACGTGAAGGATGGCATGGAGACAAGCTGGAGGCTTACGTGCATCCAAGGGACGGGAGCCGAAGATGAAGAGGGCGCGAAGGCAATAGTCGAGGCTGCTGATGAGGAGTCAGTCGAGTCTGGCAAGCACTAACTTTGGACTGAGCCCCGGGGAGTCGTCCAAAGGATGCACAGCTAGGGTATATGTAAAGGGAAAGAGGATAAGGACGCGATGGGGCTAAGAGCAAGCACCCGATCCTTACCTTCGTCCCTATATAAACCCCCCAGTTGCCTCTTGCAAATTCATTCAGAAGTTCTCTGAGAATTTACTTGAGGATTAATCATCAAGCTTGCTATTTGCTTTCCTACTTTGTAAGTCTTAAGTACTTTCCAAGTTGTTCAAATAAAATCTGTACATTTAGTTCCTTTATACTTATTTTTATTTGAGCTCTTGAAGCACGCTTCTTTTTGGTATCAAAGCAAGATAGTTTGATGGCTGAGTAATAATCATTTCAAGGTAAACTAGGTAAGAGACTGTGTTCATAGGTACCATATGTTGTTAAAGTACTTCCATTAACTCAAACATAAACTTAGAGAAAGGCACTTAGGCTGGACCTAATAAGCCCTTTCTAGCAAAGCTCGCTTACCCAAGGCATAAAGGCTTGACCTAATAAGACCTTAGCTAGACCGATTTGATAAGGGTTTGAAAGTAACACTTGGGAGGAAGTACCTTCAATAGAAAGACTTGAGCCAATAGACGTAAGGTGGCAGGGAAAGAAAAACTTAGTAAGACCACTAAAAAGGTGAGGTAAAAGTTTTTCTAGAGAAAAGAAAACCGATAAGTATTTATAATCAATCTTAATGTCTGAGCGATGGGAGGAAGCCATACAACACTGGTACACTAGCTCACATACCTCAAATCTAGAATACCTTGATCTTGCTACAACTACAAAGTCATCTAATAAGGAACTAGGACATAATCTTGCTGTAATATACGACCGAGTTTGTCTTTCAAGTCGGGTTCATTTAAAGAATTTCAAACTTCTTGAAAAGAATCAAACTCTTGAAAAGGAAATTCACCAGCTCAAGGGGGTTGTGAAATCTCTGACTTCCTTGCTGACAGAAAACAAGCCACTAACCCAGCAGGAAGTAAGAAGCCTTATTGCAGAAATTTCGCAACAACCAAAGCTCATAAAGGAAGAAGCTCTTAGACTTACTGCAAGCCTCGACAAGAGACTGCACAAAGTGGAGCAGCTTGTGGCAAAAATTGACAAGCAGACTTTTGGATGAGCTACGTACTCACCAAAAATACAAATTCTTATAAAGAAGTCGTAAAAGCCACTGAGACCCTTGAACCACCAACGTTAGGGTTCATCAAACCAAGCGATTATTCCAGCACCATCGCCAACGGAGCAGCTATTATAAAGCAGAACAACCTCCAGATTCAGCTACTGACACAAATAGCTGAAAGCCTACAAGAAATACAAGCTGACTCGAAGTCAATCCTGGAACATCAAAGAAAGGGGGAAGGAGATACATCTGTATTACCAAAATCCCTTATTACTAAACTTTCAAATTTATCTTTGGGACTAGGAGAAAGGCCTAAAGAGGCTAAAGGGAGATTGCTAATATTCAAAGATCCTTAAAAATATTAAAGGAGGAAAAAGCTAAAGTTTCAAAATGACTTCAAGAACACAAGCAATTCAGGAGGGGAACACTTTTGCACCCTTGATTGAAGACCAAATCCGGGAGTATAGACGAAACCAAAGGAGGCTATTTAACATGCAGCAAGCCTCGAGAAGAATGGGACAAAGATTACTCGGAAGAACGGCGTCCCAACAGACACTAGAACAACAGTTGGACCCTCAAGTCCAACTAAGGCTCTCAATGCAAGAAAGGGCCGCAATAGCACCTGCTGAAGTACTCTATCATTCTAGACGTGATGATACTAATCATCACGTATATATACACAGGTCTGAAGAAGCCATATTCTGTACTGACAATAACCAAATAGACAGGACTTTCATCCAAGAAGAAAGCTTTATTCAACTTCAGCAAAGCAGGATGCAATACATACACCTGGGGGTTCTCCAAGTACGAATACAGATACTTCATCGACAGGAGGAAGGTACTTTAGCTCTTATTCTGTTCAAAGATAACAGGTGGCAAGGCGACAAGTCCATAATTGCCACCATGGAAGTGGATTTAACCAGGGGAAGTCAATTAATATATGTCATCCCTGATATAATGATGACAATTGGTGACTTCTTCAGAAATATTCAGCTATCTATAGCCACTCGAGGATATGAAACATGGCAGAACAGTGAAGCGAACTTATTAATAACCAGGGGTTAATTGGCAGGCTATCTAACACCCCAAACGTGGCATTCGCTTATGAGGTAAACGGTGTTGTTGATTACCTAACAAGCCATGGTATTATTGCCTTGCCAGGACGGCGATATTCCACGCAGCAACTGCAAGGAATGAATTGGGTTATCTGACCAACCAATATATGCATACCAATGCAACCATCAGAGGCATCTAGCAGCAATTTACTAGATGGAAGGATATCTCTAAGCTTCTCAAACTATCGAACTGCACTTTCAACACCAGCACTAACCTACAACAGCAATGATGATGAGGTAGCCAGTGATGAAGAAGAATTAAGGTCACACATCGTGGCAGTCCTAATTGAAGGACAAAAGCTATTGGTCAAGAAACTATTCCCTTCAGCAATTATACTAAAAAGAGCCACTAAAGGAGCAGCAGGCTATGACCTGGCGATCAACAAGGCACAAGAGATACCAGCATATGATAGGTCTCTCCTATCAACTAGGCTCAGCATTAGAGTCTCTCCTATCAACTAGGCTCACCAAGGTCGGGTGCGGCGTTTAGAAAAGGGATCATTATTGGCGCCGGAGTCATTGACAGCGATTGTAGAGGTGAAATTAAAATTCTAGCATTTAATACAACTGACCAAGATATTTTCTTGCAAAAACATGATTGTATAGCACAAATCATCCTGGAGCATATCTCAACACCTGAGGTTGAGGAGGTGGATGATCTTGATGAAACAGAAAGAGGAGATAAAGGTTTTGGATCAACATCAACACAGATCGAAGAAATCCATATGCAAATGGCTACAACTTGGCTAAAATCTGTAGCAGCCAGCTTTATTGACCCGAAGCTAAGCTCTTCGGGAAGCTCATTGACTGGGCCAGATGTGTTGGTGCAGAAAGTACCCAAGTCAAACCTGTGTTTTGATAATAGCAACAGGGTTCAAAAGTTAAGTCTTACTTGTTATCTAATAAGTTACTCCAGTGTGCAGGTTAAAAAGTCCTAGCGAAGGACTGCTAGGCACTGGCGAAGGACTGCCAGGATATAAAGCCATAGCGAAGGACTGCTAGGCACTGACGAAGGAATGTCAGGGTAAAAAGCCCTAGCGAAGGATTGATAGGCACTGGCGAAGGAATGCCAGGATACAAAGCCCTAGCGAAGGACTGCTAGGCGCCAGGCGAAGGACAGCTTGGGACTGAAGCCCTAGCGAAGGAATACTAGGCACTCGGTGAAGGACAGCTCGGTATCTAAGACCTGGCAAAGGACCGCCAGGCAAAAGTCCAACCAGAGGAACGGTTGGCATCAGGTAAATTCTCCCGAGAGGAGTAGGTGAGGACGCGTTCCCCGTCGAGGGAATAGTAGGGGTCGGTTCGACCTAGGGTTCCATTCTGGAGGCCCAAAGTCAGAACCAAGACAGCTAAGGTTGTATAAAATAATATTTTATGGTGTTTTGGACTAACCCTGGATGCAGGACCGAAGGAACGAGTGTCTGCAGCTCAAAGAGCCTCAAAAGAATGAGGCAACAGCTGACCAGGGCGCCCGGAGTGTCCCGGGCACCCCCAAGGTGAACACAAAACACAAAACTCAAAGAATTGCTTCTGCAACTGCTATCCCGGGCGCCCCCGTGCTCCCGGGCCCCGCGGACGCTCCGGGCGCCCTGCATGCTGCGGGCGCCCCCAGTGACAACTACCGAAGCAGCTCCCCTCGAAGCCAAGAAGATAGAAGTTTGACCCGGTCAATCCAGGCGCCCCGAGCGCTCTGGGCGCCCCGGTCAAAGTTGATCCCGAAGTTGAAGAAATCAGAAGCGACCGAGCAAATGTCGGATCGAATGACACGTCGGGGGGCGCCCCTGACGTTCCGGGCGCCCCCAGGCCCTATACAAAGGGCCCTCGACCCCAGGCTTCAAGACATCACTGGATTCAACGCTTCAATGCTCTTCTGCTCTCGTGCCTTGCTCCGGAAACCTCCCAACTCGAGCCGACGACGTCCCGCTACTCCGGAAAAAGTCAATCTACTCCGAACCAAGTAAAAAATCTCTGTGTTTGCGTATTTTATTTTAATCTTCCGCTGTGCAATTTCTCTTATTTTAAATCCGAACGCTTTCCGATATTCACCCCCCCTCTATCGGTTCTCTCGATCCAACAAGTGGTATCAGAGCGGGGAAGTTCAAACTTGGTGCAACCACCAGTTTGAAAATTTTTCGGATTTTTTTTTTAATTTTCTGTTTCTCGTTCGAAATTCTTCTAAACTTTTCGTACGAACATTTCTCCGTTAATCGAGGTTGGTGCAACACCCCTCGATATTTTATTTTCCTTATCCCACACAACTAATCCAAGACCAAGTCTTGGGAAATTTTTTTGTTAGTTATCTTTTTCAGGTTAAATGGCCATGCAAGAAGGATTTAGCACCGCCAGACCTCCACTTTTCAGTGGAGAAGACTTTTCTTACTGGAAAAGTCGAATGGAGGTCCACCTGAAAACTCAGGTGGACATGTGGATTATCATCCAGTCCGGACTGGAAATCCCCAAAAACGCCGAAGGAGTACCGCAGACCTACTCAGAATGGGACAACGCCCTGAAGTGCAAAATTGAAGCCGATGCAAAGGCGACCCAGACTCTCCAATGCGGATTGACAAAAGAGGAGCTGAACCAGGTAGGCCCCTTCAACGGTGCTAAGGAGTTGTGGGCAAAATTGATCGAGCTGCACGAAGGAACATCAGATACTCGGATCAGTAAAAGGGATCTGCTCCTGAACAAACTGTACACCATCAAGATGGCCGACAACGAAACAGCAGCCCAGCTCCACGCACGAATCCAAGAATTAATGAACGGTCTTCACACTATAGGTCACAAGGTTGAAAACCGTGACCTAATAAGGTATGCTCTAAACGCCTTCCCTAGAAACACCTTGTGGGCATCTATGGTAGATGCATACAAGGTCTCAAGGGATCTTTCTAAAATAAAATTAGATGAATTATTTTCCGAATTAGAACTGCACGAACAAACTAACTCTAATATGGTCGAGAAAGGGATTGCCTTCATTGCAGGTAAAACTGGAAGGTTAGCAAAGAAGAAACCTCAACCTGAACCCGAGTCTAACTCAAACTCAGACACAGAAGATGAAGAAGGAGATCGACCAAAGCTGGTTCGACTAGCCCGAAACTACTACAAGGAGCTGAAGAACTGAACCAACAAACGGAAAGTCAGCCGAAGAAAGGATGAACCAGCTGAACCCGCGAATGACAAAAACAAGCCCAACGTAACCTGCTACGAGTGCAAGAAGAAGGGCCACTACAAGATGGAGTGTCCAAACCTAAAAGAGACCAAAAAGACAAGGAGAAAGAAAGCGCTCCAAGCAACCTGGGACGAATCTTCCTCAGAAGAAGAAGAAGAGGCACCCCAGTCAAACCTACTAGCCCTGACCGCCTCAGAAGAAGTCGAGACCGAGTCAGAATCAGAACAGGATGACGGCAAACTGACTTTCTCAGAGGATGGCGAAATCAAGGTAAGTGGTTTCAATAGAAGTCAATTAAATGATTTAATTTCATATCTTTCTCGAGATTTGGCGAAAGCCAAACTCCGAGTCGAATCCCTCCGACAGGAAGTAAAACTCCTGAAAGAGGGAGCTGACTCTAAACCCTCAACCGAGAAAGTTCAAGAAGGAACTCCTACTCAAGTTGAAAAACTTGAGAAAGAGAACTCCTCCCTGAAAACTCAGGTTAAGGATCTTAGATCAGCTTTAGAACGATTTACCTCTGGTTCCAAGGGTCTAGACATGATTCTTGGAAAATAGAAGTCCGTTCTAAATCGATCCGGACTTGGTTATAGAACCAAATCCCGACAAAGATCTTATTTTGCTGTATTGAATCAGTCCAGAGGTAAAGCTTAGGCATGGGTACCTAAACTATACCTGAACAAACCAACTGGATCAAATCAGTATTGGATCCCCAAGGACAAGATTCACATCTTGCCCAATCATTACCGTGGCTTTAGTCCAGGGGAAGCCAAACTGAAAACTATATTTATTGTTAGATAAAATTTAATATTTTCTTGCAATTTGCTTGTCTGATTGGTTGTTTAATTTCTGCAATTTACCATGCTTAGACTTAGGAATGGTTAGTATAAGGACTGAACAAACTTAACTGAAATTTGACAACATAGTATTGGATGGAGGTGAGATGATAGTACGTTAGGGAAACCAATTCTAATAAAATCAAGTTTACTTGGTCTCTTTAGACTGGTGAAACTAGCCGAAGCTACCGATCCAAAATCCAAACTAGTTAGACCAGAACTTTTCAAAGATTAATTTTGAAAATGAAATTTCATTAAACGACTTTGTCAAGGAAAGGGTTGATGATCCAATAAGGCTATGGCCAAAGAAGGCCTAGTGCCTCGCCAAGACCTGGAAGCCAATTTTTGAATTTCAAATTCAAATTACTTTTTGTTAAATTCAAATCTAACACAATTTTCAGTTAAGTATAGATTCAAACATTTCCTTTGAAAATAAATTTAACTGTTTTCAAAAAGTTAATTTAAGGTTTACAAAATAAATAATAATTTTTCAAAATAATTTCACTTATCAAAACCTGTCTCACAAAACCCATAAGGCTAACGTGGTTGAAAACCTTAGATTTGGGTGAGACAGACTAGGCAGTGAAACTCAATTTAAGCTATTCCTGACTCTAATTGGATCCAAATCAATAAAACACTTTATGTGTAGGAACATAAAGATTTGGACCAATGGATGTTGGATAGCAGTTGCTCCAGACACATGACTGGAGATAAATTGAAGTTCACCAAACTCAAGTTCAAGAACCTAGGCTCAGTGGCATTTGGTAACAATGCTACACTCAAGGTGGTCAGGTAATATTGAGCTTAAATCTGACTTTATTATTAAGAAAGTTCTTTTGGTTGAAAACTTCAAATTTAACTTGCTTAGCATAAGTCAGTTATGTGATTCTGGTTACATAGTCACCTTCAACAATTCTAACTGCCTGATTAGAAATGTACAAGACTCAGAAATCATACTCAAGGGCACTAGAAAAAATAATGTATACACTATAAACCTTCCATCAGTACCCAAATGCATGTTAACTCAGTTAGAACAATCGAACCTCTGGCATAGGAGATTAGGTCACACTAATCTGAGGACTATCTCAAAAGTCACCCAACTTGGCCTAATCAAAGGAATCCCCAAAATTAAAAATAATGAAAACCTAATATATGAATCATGTAATCAAGGTAAACAAACCAAATCTAATCACAAACTAATCCAATCTGACCTAACTCAAACCACACTTGAGCTCCTACACCTTAACCTATTTGATTCACATGGAGCCAAGTCACTAAGCGGGAATCGATACTGCTTAGTAATAGTTGATGATTATTCTAGGTTCACCTGGGTTAGGTTTCTAAAAACCAAAGATGAAACCCTAAACCTACTTAATGATTTCTGTAAATTAATTGAAAATCAGAACGTTATTAAAATTAAAAGACTTAGGAGTGACCACGGGGGAGAATTTGAAAATCAACGGTTTGAGGAATTCTGTAAGGTCAATGGGTATTTACATGAATTTTCATGTCCTATAACCCCCCAACAAAATGGGACAGTCGAAAGAAGAAATAGAACATTACAGGAAGCCGCTAGGGCTATGCTCAACGAATTTAACTTAGCAAACCAATATTGGGCAGAAGCGATTAGTACGGCTTGTTACATCCAAAATAGGGTTCTGATTAACAAGCGACACAACAAAACACCCTATGAACTGTACTACTATAGGCTCCCAAATCTACACTACCTAAGGGTCTTTGGATGCAAAGTCCATATCCTAAACACCAAAGACTACTTAAGGAAATTTCAGTCCAAGTCAAACCCAGGTATCTTCCTAGGATACTCAACCACAAGTAGAGCCTATAGAGTTTACAATAAACAAACTAAGAAAATTGAAGAAACTACAAACTTAATAATTGATGAAGAAATCAACTCAACATATGAAAATCCAGACCTAACTTCATCAAATTCTGATCAAGAACAAATTATTGAACTCTTAATCGAACCCTTAAATGAACTAACTATTGAACCAATTAATGAGTCAACTGAAACAATTATCGAACCAACAAATGAACCAACCCTAGGAGTCGAATCAAATAATGAACCAAACCGACCAGCCGGACCTGAGGCTGAACCAAGTTCTAGAAGAACCAAGAAACCCAGACTTAGTCACCCAACCGATCAAATTGTGGGTGATCCAACTCTAGGAGTCAGGACTAGATCCTCCCATAGAAACCTTAGTCAAATAGCTATGATATCAAAAATAGAACCCAAAACTATAGATGAAGCCCTACCTGACCCTGATTGGATCATAGCTATGCAAGAAGAATTAGCCCAATTTGAGAGGAACCAAGTCTGGGAACTAGTGCCTAAACCAGAAGGCAAATCCATCATTGACACTAAGTGGGTCTTTAGGAATAAGCTAAATGATCAAGGAGAAATAGTTAGAAATAAAGTCCGCTTAGTAGCTAAAGGATTCAGCCAAGTAGAGGGATTAGATTACGATGAAACATATGCCCCAGTAGCTAGACTTGAGTCCATTAGAATGTTGTTAGCCTTTGCATCCCATAAAGGATTTAAGCTATACCAAATGGATGTAAAGTCAACTTTCCTAAATGGATTCATCAAAGAAGAAGTTTATGTAGGACAACCTCCAGGGTTTGAGGACTTAGACAAACCTGACCACGTTTACAAATTAACTAAAGCACTATATGGGTTAAAACAAGCACCTAGGGCTTGGTATGAACGTTTATCAACTTACTTAACTTCTAAAGAATTTAAATAAGGACAAATTGATTCAACCTTATTTATTAAAACCCTATGAAAAGATATATTCATTGCCCAAATCTACGTAGATGACATAATCTTTGGGTCCACTAACTCAAACTTTCTAAAAGAATTTTTTAAAATAATGGAAAACGAATTTGAAATGAGCCTAGTTGGTGAACTTAACTTTTTCTAGGATTACAAATTAAACAAACTAGAGATGGAAACTACGTCCATCAATTCAAATATGCTAAAGAATTAATAAAGAAGTTTAAAATGGACAACTCTAAAAGCATAAGTACTCCCATGGCCACTAATGTAAAAATAGATAGTGACCCTGATGGTAAGCCAGTAGACCTCAAACTATATAGAAGTATGATAGGTAGTCTACTGTACCTTACAGCCAGCAGACCTGACATTCTTTTTGCTGTAGGGATGTGTGCCAGATACCAAACCTGTGCTAAGGAAACGCACTTAGCAGCCCTAAAAAGAATACTAAGATATGTTAAGGGCACCCTAAATGTAGGGATTTGGTATCCTAGAACATCAACCTTCAATTTGTCAGGATACTCGGATTCTGACTATGCTGGTTATAAATTAAATAGAAAGAGCACAAGTGGAAGCTACCAACTGTTAGGAAATAGTCTAGTAAGTTGGTGCAGCAGAAAACAACACTGTGTCGCTCTGTCCACAACTGAAGCTGAATATGTAGCCTTAGGAGAGTGTGTAGCACAACTTTTATGGATGATGCACACTCTTAAGGACTTCCAGCTTAACTACAACCAAACTCAAGTATTCATTGACAATATAAGTTCAATTAATCTAACTAAGAACTCAATCCAACATTCCAGAACCAAACACATAGAAGTCAAACATCACTTTGTAAGAGACCATGTAGCCATGGGTGAAATAGTACTTAAACATATAGACTCAAAATCCAACTTAGCTGATATATTCACAAAACCCTTACCTGAGTCTGAGTTCAGCTCACTGAGAAGGCAGTTAGGATTGTGCTCTGTAGAATAGATTAACCCCACTTTTGATTTTCTTACTGCTTTACTTGATTTAAAAATCAATTTCTAAAAGAATTTTTAAAACTGATTTACTTAATTTCAAAATCAGTTTCTTTACAAACTTTTTTTAACTTAGTTTTACTTCAAAACTACCCCCTTTCAAAACTAGGGCTTTTTCGCAAATGGACTTAGCCTAGGCCCTAACCCTATAATTGCATGCACCTATAGATTTAGAAGCCAGCATCTCACAAGCACCTTAGGGTACTTTTGAGTGATAACCTAGAAAGGGTTGAGATGCTTAAGTCTTTGCCTTAATTCAAGATGCTTTAAGTCAGTGCATATGCAGTAATTGGGGCACTAAATACAACTTATACAGCAATCAAGTTAAGTGTCAAGTTTAGAAAATCTAACTTGAACAGAAACACTTAACTTGACTAACCCTAGCAAAAATTAATGTTTATAACAGTTAGTAAGTAGCTAATTGGGTTAGACAGGTCCCTACAAGAGGAAATTAACTGATTCGGATCAAGTCTTATCATGAATTGGTTCAGTACAGCAAAATCATATTTTCCTTTATGAAAGTTATTTTCTTTATGGAATTTAATTTCTGCTATATTTATCTGTTTTTTTTATATAAGGCAAAGGGGGAGAGATAAGAAAGGAGAGAGTTTAAATTTTTTTTAGACTCAAAATTTTTTTTAAACTCTATCCTTTATTCAAAAAGTACTAAGTTTTTCAAAACTTCATTTAAGGCTCTGATACCAAGATAGGAAAGGAGAGAGCTTAAGTTTTTTCAAAACTTTATACTTAAGTTTTTCAAAACTTAATACTTAAGCTTTTTCAAAACTTTATTAAGTACTTAAACTTTTTCAAAACTTCATTTAAGGCTCTGATACCAAGATAGGAAAGGAGAGAGCTTAAGTTTTTTCAAAACTTTATACTTAAGTTTTTTCAAAACTTAATACTTAAGCTTTTTCAAAACATTATTTTTCAAAACGTATCTAAGTACTTAAGCTTTTCAAATTTCAAAAATTATCTAAGTACTTAAGCTTTTCGAATTACAAAATTTTTTTCTAAGTACTCAAACATTTCAAAAAATTTTCAAGTACTTAAGCTTTTCAAAAATTCTTCTACTTAAGCCTGTCAAAGTCTTTTCTAAGTACTTAAGTTAAAGTTTTCAAAAACTTTTAAGTACTTTAAACTTAAGACCTCAAATTTTTCTAAGTACTCTAAACTCATGCTTCCAAAAACTCTTCCATGTACCTTTAAAAATTAAGGTTGTCCAAGTACCTAAACTTAAGTTTTTAAAAGTGCAAAAATCATTATTGAAAATACAAAAGCCTTCTGTTGAAAAATTCTAAGTAAAATTTTTTTAAACTTAGAATCCCACGAATTTTTGAAAAATCTAGGGGAGAATCCTTCTAGGGGGAGGGAACAAAATTTAATGTTTTTACATGCATTGATTGAACTTAACTTTTTGAACTAGGGTTGCCATAAATCAAAAAAGGGGCGATTGTTGGTGCAGAAAGCACCCAAGTCAAACCTGTGTTTTGATAATGGCAACATGGTTCAAAAGTTAAGTCTTACTTGTTATCTAACAAGTTACTCCAGTGTGCAGGTGAAAAAGTCCTAGCGAAGGACTGCTAGGCACTGGCGAAGGACTGACAGGATATAAAGCCCTAGCGAAGGTCTACTAGGCACTGGCGAAGGAATGCCAGGGTAAAAAGCCCTAGCGAAGGACTGCTAGGCACTGGCGAAGGAATGCCAGGATACAAAGCCCTAGCGAAGGACTGCTAGGCGCCAGGCGAAGGACAGCTTGGGACTGAAGCCCTAGCGAAGGAATGCTAGGCAGTGGGCGAAGGACAGCTCGGTATCCATGACCTGGCAAAGGACCGCCAGGCAAAAGTCCAACCAGAGGAACGGTTGGCATCAGGTAAATTCTTCCGAGATGAGTAGGTGAGGACGCGTTCCCCATCGAGGGAACAGTAGGCGTCGGTTCGACCTAGGGTTTCATTCTGGAGGCCCAAAGTCAGAACCAAGACAGCTAAGGCTGTATAAAATAATATTTTATGGTGTTTTGGACTAACCTTGGATGCAGGACCGAAGGAACGAGTGTCTGCAGCTCAGAGAGCCTCAAAGGAATGAGGCAACAGCTGACCAGGGCGCCCGGAGTGTCCCGGGCGCCCCCAAGGTGAACACAAAACACAAAACCCAAAGAATTGCTTCTGCAGCTGCTATCCCGGGTGCCCCGGACGCTCCGGGCGCCCCGCATGCTGCGGGCGCCCCCAGTGACAGCTACCGAAGCAGCTCCCCTCGAAGCCAAGAAGATAGAAGTTTGACCCGGTCAATCCGAGCGCCCCGAGCGCTCCGGGCGCCCCGGTCAAAGCTGATCCCAAAGTTGAAGAGATCAGAAGCAACCGAGCAAATGCCGGATCGACTGACACGTGGGGGGGCGCCCCCGACGTTCCGGGCGCCCCCAGGCCCTATATAAAGGGCCCTCGACCCCAGGCTTCAAGACATCACTGGATTCAACGCTTCAACGCTCTTCTGCTCTCGCGCCTTGCTCCGGAAACCTCCCAACTCGAGCCGACGACGTCCTGCTGCTCCGGAAAAAGTCAATCTACTCCAGACGTCGGAAAAAAGAAGAGCTTCCTGTTTTTCAGTTCACTATACTGCATTTGTAACCAATCTTTGTAAACTGCTTTTGCGCCTTATATAGAATTGCCCAAAGTAAACGATCAACGATCGTGGGCCTTGGAGTAGGAGTCGACCCAGGCTCCGAACCAAGTAAAAAATCTCTGTGTTTGCGTATTTTATTTTAATCTTCCGCTGTGCAATTTCTCTTATTTTAAATCCGAACGCTTTCCGATATTCACCCCCCCCTCTATCGGTTCTCTCGATCCAACAAGATGATCCAAGAACCTGGTACAACACTATTGGAATGCTAGAAGCATCAACTAGCCAAACATCTGATGACCAATCTTGGGGAAATATCATCAAATTCTTAACTGAAGAACAAAAGCAACATACAACAGGCAAAAGAAAGGAGCTTGCAAGCCCTCAACCATTATTGGATAACTATGCAGGTGAAGCACGGCCATGGCCCTCTGTCCACCGGTCCATAGCATATTCTATAATGGAAGAAGAAGAAGAAGAATTTATTGCAGCCCTTAATCAAGACAGTTCTGACTCGGATGCTGAAGATTTAGAGCAGGATTTAAATTTCTATTTCCTTCATACAGCAAAAGGCGGTGGGGAAAAGGAGGTACCATACCCAACCTATATTTTCCCAGAAATAATTGCTGTTGGCCAAGAACTGGAGGAAAATTGGGAGCTTGACTATCCCCAACTGGCTCAATTAGCAGAGCAAGTATATTCATCATCAGCAATCACAACTTATCGGCCTCCTACTGATACAACCATGGGACCGCCCAATTACCCCCCGACGGTAGAAATAGGGGAAGGATCAGGACAGAAACCCACCTTTGAAGGCTACCAAGGAAATGGTAAATTCAAATCCAAAAACAATTCTGAATTATGGAATTTACCCTCAGCATTTCAGCAAACTGGAGCGATGTTCATTATCGCTACGGAATTGGGAAGATTTGATGAAGTATTTATGAGGTGGGAATCTATTACCAAAAACCTGGTTTCACTCCAGGGCTTTACAGACACCACAAGTAAGGCAGAATTCATTGAAAACCTACTTAGGGAAGTAGAAAAATTGGCTTGGGTTCAATGGAGGATGTCATTCCCTGATGAGTATCAAAGTCCACTAAATAATGCGGATGGATCAACCGAAACATAGAACATCATTTCGCAAATTAGAACGGTTTTCATGCTAGAGGATCCTTATCAAAGCTCCACAATAATACAAGAACAAGCTTACAAGGATCTGGAACACTTATCTTGCAATAACCTGAAGGATATTATTAATTTTCTGAATGATTATTGGAAGCTGACATCTAAAACAGGGAGGTTATTTACCAGCACTGAATTATCTGAAAAATTATGGGCCAAGATGCCAGGAGATCTAGGGAGTCGAATCAAAGAGGCGTTCGGAAAAAAGTATCCTGGAAACACTATCGGAGTTATTCCCAAAATACTATTCTCTTACAGATATCTGGAAAATGAATGCAAGGACGCTGCCTTTAAATAAGCATTAAAGGACCTTTCTTTCTGCAGCGGTATTCCAATACCTGGATATTACAAAACTCCAGGAAAGAAATATGGGATACGAAAATCCAAGACATACAAGGGCAAGCCACATTTATCTCATGCCTGCATTGAAAAGGAGAAGCACTTGATTCGAAATAAAAAGTGCAAATGTTTCCTTTGTGGAGAAGAGGGGCATTTTGCAAGAAACTGCCCTAATGAAAAAAGGAATGTAAAAAGAGTTGCCATATTCGAACAGCTCAACCCTCCTGAAGACTGTGAAATCGTCTCCATAGAAGAAGGTGGAGATCAAAGTGATGCTATCTATAGCATCTCGGAAGGAGAAGACAATATGGAGGACCTTCATAACGGGCTAAACGCCTTGGTTATGAAACATATATATATGCTCAGAGAAGAAGGTCGATCTTGGTGGATTGGGCCAAACTCGGGATACAGGGCTCAAGTCCAGGTTTCACAAAGGCAATATGAGTGTCACCACCTATGGGAAGCCAACGAGGAAATTAATGGAGAACATATCAATTGCCAATGTTGCAAGCGGGAAAGTCAAAAAAGGCATAGAAGACATTGCCCTATCTGCAAAATTACAATTTATGGGATGTGCAGCATATATTATTTTGACAAATGGACTCCTGTAGTGCAATCTACACCAATCAGGTACAATCCTAAAGACCTCTTAAAAGAACAACAAGATTATATCACTTTCTGTGAAGCAGAGATAAAACGGCTCAAGGCGGAGATTGAATCCCAGCAAACAAAACGAGGCAAAGAGGTGTTGATCATAAAATAAGCAGTAGAGCTTGCAGAAGAGTATATGAAGCTCAAACAGGCTGGGAAAACAAATATAGAAAATTGGAAGAAGAGTCATTGGAAAATGACCATCTAGAATTCAAACAAGAAGATTTACAAAAGGAAGCTCAGAAATATGAAGAGTTAAATGTCCTACTACTAGATGAAACCCAGAAGATTTGCTCACTAGAAACTACTGAGGTAATGCCTCCCCTCTCAAGAAAAGCCAAGAATATGTTATTCAACTTGAAGGTGAAATTTGAGATTCCTAACGTCCCTACCTTTCAAGTAAATGCTATTCTAGACACAAGAGCGACCACTTGCTGTATTGAGCAGGGATCCACATCGGAAACAACGCTTGAAGAAAACCCCTTCCTGGTATATTTTAGTGGCATAACTTCAAAAACCACAGCAAAAAAGAATGTTGAAGGGAGGAAAAATGATAATAGGGGAAAATACGTTCAGAATTCCCTATACATATTCTTTTCCCATAAAGCTGGGGGAAAACATTTAGATGATTATTGGTTGCAATTTTATAAGGAGGAGTCAGGATTGAAAGAAATACGGTAACATTTTACAAAAACTTGACAACTATCAACACTCTTCCTTTCGTATCTGCAGCAGCTGCCATAGAAGAACTAGAACTTGAAGAAGAAGATTATATTCAAATCCAGGAATTAATCCATTATTCCATTGGAACCACCCCCCAAAGGTTTCAAGAGAAGTTCAGCGGTATTCTAGCGGAACTCAAAGCACAAGGATATATCAGTGAAGACCCCCTTAAACATTGGAGTCAGAACAAAGTCACTTGCCAACTTGATATAAAGAATCCTGACATCATTATAGAAGATAAGCCGCTGAAGCACTTGACTCCCCAGACAAAGGAATCCTTCACAAAACATGTAAAGGTCTTACTAGACATTGGTGTCATCAGACCAAGTAAAAGTAGACACTGAACAACAGCCATAATAGTAAACTCAGGGACAACAATAGATCCCAAGACTGGCCAAGAGATCAAAGGAAAGGAATGCCTAGTATTCAATTATCGAAGACTTAACGATATCACTAATAAAGACCAGTACAGCTTGCCAGGTATCAATACCATCCTTAAAAAGGTGAGCAACAGCAATATTTATTCCAAATTTGATCTAAAATCAGGATTTCATCAAGTAGCTATGCACCCAGAATCAATTGAATGGACAACTTTTGGGTTCCTAACGGGCTATATGAATAGTTAGTCATGTCGTTTGGGCTAAAAAACACCCCCGCGGTATTCCAAAGAAAGATGGACACCTGTTTCAAAGGTACTGAGCAATTCATTGCGGTTTACATTGATGACATTCTTGTGTTCTCAGAAAATGAAGCAAAACATGAGAAGCATCTCCAAACAATGTTGGAGATATGCAAAAGGAATGGGTTAGTACTTAACCCGTCAAAAATAAAGATAGCAGCCCAAGAGATTGAATTCCTTAGAGCTGTTATTGGTAACCGGAGGATCAAATTACAGCCGCACATTATTAAAAAAATTATCCAGTTTAATAAAGAAGACCTCACCACAAAAGGGGGTTGAGGTCATGGCTAGGCATCCTCAATTATGCAAGAAACCATATCCCAAATCTGGGAAAGTTGCTAAGCCCTTTTTATGCCAAAACAAGTAACACCGACGAGAAGAGGATGAATCAACAAGACTGGGAGCTAGTACAGCTCATCAAGAATAAAGTCCAACAGCGAAGTTCCTCCTGAAGTAGATGGCTGCATGAGCGGATGGGGGGGAATTTGTAAGTGGAAGAATCGGAAGAACGACCCCAGGTCTACCGAAAAAATATGTGCTTATGCCAGTGGGAGATTTTGTCCTATTAAATCAACCATTAACGCCGAGATCCACGCAGTAATTAAGACTATGGAAAGCCTGAAGATCTACTACTTAGACAAAAAGGAGCTTATCATTCGGACAGACTGTCAGGCCATCATTAGCTTCTTCAATAAATCAACCCAGAACAAGCCTTCCAGAGTACGCTGGATGACATTTGTTGACTACATCACTGGCAGCGGGCTAGAAGTCACCTTTGAGCACATTGAAGGCAAAAACAACCAACTTGTAGATTCCCTATCTCGACTAATATCTGTTCTTATTTGGTCAGGATGGAAGGAAGAATTTCTGGATCAACTTCACATGATAGCAGGAGCAACGCAGGAGCTAAAAGAGAAGCCCAACCCAGGAGTGAAGCCCATCTCCATCAATTGATAATGAAGATTGCATCCAACTTTACAGATCCACCGTTGAAGCCATCAACCAGGCTACAAAAACTGGGCTCAACTTGGAAAAATTACGAGACACAGAGAGGAGACTTGGACAACTGCAAAAGAATGCAGCCCAGCAAGCAATCAAAGCCTTGCAACAGTATAGGGAAATACATGCCATCAAGCTAAAGGAATATAGACGTCGAAGCACCAGAAGAAATTGGCATGGGGGCTGGCTTCCAGTTGTCCAACAACAGGATGACCAGCTGGAACAAGCACTATGGCTTGTCAAGGACACAACACTAAGGACACCATCCTTCAGCATCTAATGCGGACGTGGTGGACCCCAAAATCCAAAGCATCTAATAAAGGAGATTTGGATGTCCAATCCAAATCTACTTTCGGCAGACTGTCTATGTATTATTGTACCTATGACATCTACTTTATGAATTATTGTAACTTTTCTGCTGGCAAGCACTAACTTTGGACTGAGCCCCGGGAAGCCGTCCAAAGGATGCACAGCTGGGGCATATGTAAAGGGAAAGAGGATAAGGACGCGATGGGGCTAAGAGCAGGCACCCGATCCTTACCTTCGTCCCTATATAAATCCCCCAGTTGCCTCTTGCAAATTCATTCAGAAGTTCTCTGAGAATTTACTTGAGGATTAATCAGCAAGCTTGCTATTTGCTTTCCTACTTTGTAAGTCTTAAGTACTTTCCAAGTTGTTCAAATAAAATCTGTACATTTAGTTCCTTTGTACTTATTTTTATTTGAGCTCTTGAAGCACAAACAATTAGGAATTAATCCTAATCGATGGATATGCATGCATCATAATGAATGCAATTAAATATTGTTTCATGTATAATAATGGGATTAATTCATATTTAATAATTAAATTATAGAACTTAAAGGAAACTTTGACTTTAAGGGTGGGTTTATATATGTAGTCGCATATAGTAAACTTTTAGATTAATTGGGATACCATATGGTATCAATTGATTAATAAGTCTAATTTGGGGTTATTAAGGTTGATTAAGTGATTATCTATTCAGTTAAAGTTCCTAGTATTTTTGTGGGACTATCTATATAACGTGCTACTAAGTTGAACTATTGTATTGGCCGAAAAGAAAATTTTTTTTATGCTAGATATATATTCAAGATAGTCTACAACTATGGAACAAAAATTTTATTTTTTTTCAAATCATGCATAAAAAATATTGGCCTAAAAGAAGACATATTATGTAGCTAATTAAGGTTGTTGTGAGTTATTGACCAAAATATAACTCATAAAGTATCATATTATGCGCATAATGAGTCATCCCAAAGGAAGGCACATCGTATGGTCAATTAAAATTTGAGTTGTATTAGAGAGTATTGCTAATAAATTATATTTTCGTGTACAAAGTACAACACAATGTTGTATTTAATATCTCATAAGAAGCCTATTTATATGCATTTATAATTGAAAAGAATATGTAATTGTAGTCTTAGGTGTAGGATCGAAGAACGCACTAGAAGGATGGTGGGGTGAATAGCACGAATCGCTTTTTCATGGTTTTGTAAAACTCAAGAATACGTAGCAGAAAGAATAAGTAAAACAAACAATGCTAACATATTTTTCATTTACTTGGTTCAAAGCCTTTGACAATTTCTACTCCAAGACTTACACTCATTGAGTGTTTTTGTTGGGCAATTACTATAATTTCAAATGATTACGAGAATGTAGAAAATGAAGTACAATACAAAAATAATTATACCAACAACTATGAAATAGAATCTTGAGCGTTGTTGTCGGAGAAACATTTCGACGACATAGAGTAGTCTTCGGAGTAGCACGCAAGAACAAAATTCATAGAAAATTATTGTTCTGAGCTCTTGGTCGAAGCTCCTTATAAATGTCAGTCCGGGCGCTTGCAAGGTGCTTCGGGCGCCGCTATCATGCTGATGTGGGATCACCTCGGTGAAAGTTGATCTGCCAACTTTATCTTGTTCCAAGCGCATGGATTGTGACGTCGTCCAACCAATCAGAATGTGCCAACTCAACCTATCGTGCTTCGGGTGCGGACAACTCCGGGCGCGGACAACTCCGGGCGCTCGGACTTCCGAGCACCTGGAACCTTTTTTTCTAACCAGAGTTCAGCTTCAAAATTCTATATCACAGAGTTAGAAAACATACAAATATGGAATGTAAATGCTGCATTCTAAGGACTGTTTGATTTTGACTTTGGATTTTGCTGAAATCCTAGGTTGAACCGATATTTACTGTTCCCTTAATGGGAACGCTTCCACACATACTTCTCCTAGGAGAAATTACTTTTTGCTAAATATTCGGTCCTCCAGACTTGTTTGGACTTTTGCTCAGCATCTGACTTTGACTTCTAGGACTTCCTACTAGATGTCCCATTCTCGACCCGCTTAGACTTCAGCCTGGTGTACACGACCCTTAAGATTTTAGCCCGTCATCCTCAATCTGCCAAGACTTCTGCTCGATCCCCTTGACCAAGACTTGTTGCCCAATCCACACGACCATGCAGGACTTCGTGCCCAATCTCCCGACCAGAACTTTGTGCCCAAACACCCGACTAGTTATTCTTTGCCCAATCACCTAACCAGGACACCTTGCCTAACTTCAATTAGGACTTTCTTGTACACTTAATCAACCTTATTAGATCACAATGAACATTAACTTTAAATCTTTACTAATATTAAAATTGAGTTCAATTATTTGGTACTCCCAACACCAACATTAGGTTGCATAAACTTAGACTATAGATTAAAGAACGATCGCCCCACAGCTCTAACCAGTCCTAACATATAGAGCAGAGGGTTAAATTTCAGCTATGGGAGAAATTAAATCATATGAGTCTAAGCATCATGAGACTTTCAATACCAACACCAATAAAAAAGCTCAATAATAGAGGGAGGAGATGCTTGGAGTTTTCTGGACCAATTGCAGACTGATTCACCTCAAATGAAAAACATCGAGACTACCACATTTCTTACGAAATTGATAACCATGCAGTACAGTGGTAAAGGAAACAAAAGAGAGTACATTATAGAGATGTCTAATATAGCTAAGTCTGAAAATACTAAAACTCGATATGTCTGAGAGTATGTTGTATATTTCATCTTGATGTCTTTACCTGTATGGTTCACTCCTTTTAAAACATCGTATAATACTTAAAATGAAAAATGAATATTGAATGAGCTCATTGCTCAATACGTGCAAGAGAAGAGAAGAGTGAAAATTGAGATATCTTAGAGTGCTTATTTAGTATTTGGTTCTCAAAGTGCAAGCAAAAAGCGAAAGAGAATCAATAACAAATGAAAAGGAGAAAATAAACCATAGATGCCATAGGCAATGGCAACAAAAAGCAGTATAAGAAATCAATAACAAAGGAAAGGAAAAATAAATCACAAATTCCAGAGGCAATGGTCATAAGAAGCACAAGAAGCAAGATAAAAAATCCACTTCTATATTTTGCAAGAAAAATGGTCATATAAAAAAAGATTACCTCAAATATGCCAACTGATATGTAAAAATAAATAAATAAATAAATTTCTCAATTTTGTTAGTTCAGAAATCAATTTAGTTATTAGACCTACTGACACTTGATGAATAAATATCGATGCTACTACTCATATAACTATCAATCTTCACCGATCACTTATGAACTCATCTCTTTAAAAGTCATCAAATCATAAAACCAGCGACTCCATGCTACTCGCGCTATGGTCCACTCACTAAAACTTTCCAATCTCTCACATGTTACATATCTTCCCTAATCCCCTCTAAGTCTACCTACTTTTGAGAAATCGAGCATAACCATCAACTTGACCACATCAACTCATTCATAAATCACTCGACTCATCAAGTAACAATCTCTATGAGCACTTTATTAAGTTCTTGCACACCTAATGAACATATCATCAAAGGCACAAAATAAGCTTAATTTTTTTTATTTTACCAAACATCAATAGCTTAAATTTTTTTTCACCAGACACAATAAAATAGCTTGACCAAAGCCAACCAGTTGGGAGCATCATTACTCCAATAAACTGCACCTAACAATCTTTACAACCCCCATCACAAGTTAAAGTATCTACTCACATTGAATCTAATAACGAACTCAATCGACCTCGAGCAAGCTCCATCCAATTCAGCCGAACTAACACAAACTATATTCCAACTTGATCAAATTCTAGAAATGTTTTCTCCATCAATCAAGGACTTAGAAATGCTCAGAGATTAGGAATTTCCAATCTGTACATTTTTTTAAAGTAAAAAATTCATGTATAAATAAAAAACAAAAAGCATGACAGAATTACATGGTTAAACGAATTAGTATAAGAAAACATATGTCGTGCTGCCCAACTGTCAATTGACTTATGTATAAGAAAGTTGTCTTCAGAAAACATATTTCTTGTGCAATACGAGGGAGCCTTCATGTTCTATGAAGGAACCTATCAATTAGATGCAAAAAAAATAGGCTACAAAAGTTTCAACTATTTCAAAAAAAATAGGCTACTTCGTTGCATCTAGACAAAAATCAAACTTCACTGATAACGTATAGATAGAAATTTCAATTGATCAAATTTCGACCAAGCAAATTTAGCCAATAAAGTAACCAGCCATAAAACTTAAGTTTGTGCAGCTGCAGCCTCCATATCCTGTTCAGTGTCGATCTTCAGCAAGTATAATTTAGTAGATCATCCAGCAAAATCTGAGGTGAAGCAGAATTTGATATCACTTTCCGACAAATACCAAAGTAGACAATTTCACAAACCCAGTTCTCTTAAAAGACTACTTGCATCAGGGATACTCCCACCATTGCAACTTTGAATGCCATTTCCAATGAAATCATTCAACAAGTTAACTGGGTGCTTTGCTCCACCATGCTTAAGGAATCTTTCTCTAAGAATAGATCCAGTGTCAAGGGACAAGGGTTCTTCATGGCATATATTATGCCAAATGGTTGCTGCAAAACACCTTGCATAAAGGTAGCTATAGTAGCCTACAATAGAATATTTCAGACTTTATTGTGAGAAAAGTGGAAATGAAAATTTCTAAATAATAACTTCCTTAGATTTAAACATAAAAAGAAGAATGCGCACCAGAACCATAATTTATAAGGTGGCTAAAACGGGTGTGCCAATGTGTACCCTTGACATGCTTCCAGCTAGTGTGTTGTGTTTTCAAGTCAGCAACCATCGACACTGTATCTATTGGAGTGTTGTGTTGTTCCCCAAAGATTCTTAAATCAATTAATGAGTAAAATATCTAGATGGCAAGATGATGCAGAAGATTAGTGCTGGTAAAAGAACCAGAATCAAAAGCAACACTTACAAGCTTACATGGAAATTTAGTCTTATTAAGGAAGAGAGAACAACGTATTTTTCACATAGTAGGAAAAAATGCATACCACATTTCACATAACAAACAAAAAAAAATGATAAAAGAATAACTATAGGAGTACCTGTCGTTGCAGCTCCATAGCAGCAAATCTTCTACGTGCATCATTCATTGCCCGCACCAGTTTTTCTGGTATCAACTCACCAGTTGTTTCATGCCTAGCAAAAGTCCTTAAAACACGGTAATCCCAAGCATAGTACCTGAAGTAAAACAGTTGAAGTGGTCACTTTGTGTATTATGCTACTTCCAGGAATAGATTCTACCATCTTTTGGAGCCCCAAATCTGGAAGTAAGCCACAGCAACAAATTATGGCTCGCTATTTTTTAAAAATAAGTTTATAAATTAAGTTCTTAAGATTTATTTTAGTAGATTATTATTCATTTTTGTGGTTTTTTAAAATAAAATTACTAAAATATTTTATTTCCCTCCAAGAAAATAGGAAAGCGAGCTCACGTATTTCTTTCCTCTTCATGGAAATGATAGGAGGAATAACTCTATCATTTTGTTCTACCCATTTTCTTCCACTCCTAGTAAACACAGCCTAAGAGCAAAAGGGCACTATGTTTATAGTAAGAATTTGATTTATAACATGTGTCCAAAACCTATGACAATGAAGAACAATGAAAATATCATAAGTGAATCTCAAAAGACAACTCAATTATTTGATCATGTTTACTCCAAATTTTGTTTTAATTTGACTAAGAACAGGATGTTAAACTGGTTTAAAGCATCCATGGCCTATAATCTTCACATGTTGACTATGCAAATGACTATTACTTCCCCATATATAATTATTATAATTCCTTTTTGTGTTCAGATTCTTATATAATAGTAGTCCCTATTTGAGTGCACTTAATGTTCTCAAATTGCAGGCAAGCCAGCTAGCATACTAGTAAAATAATTTCTAGGGAAATCACCCATTTCAGTTAAACCTAATACTGCATTTTGACAAGGGAATGCTTAGTTAAATTGCTTCTACCTTTTTTTTCATTCATCAAATTGAACCACAGGGATGTCTCTAGTTATCATTAAGATCGCCATTGTCTTAAAAGGGGTCCATTTGGCCTGGTTTGCACCTTACATGCATTTGCATATGTCCATATGCTTTCACTTGGTACTTCAACTATCCATTGATTTTCCTCAACAATCTACTTTGGCTGTGACAAATTAAATTTTTAGAAATATACAAGACAGTAAATCATGAATTTAGTGAATGTTTTCATATTTGGAGAAATAAAGAACAAACCAAATGAAAAGGAAATGAAGCTCTTTTAGCTTAAGATGATCATACTATGTCATTGGGCTCAATACCCTACTATTTCCTCATCCATGATTTGAAGACGAAACGATTGAAACATATCATTTTAATAAATAAACTAGATACCGTTGGCACCAAGATTCAAAATCTCAAGTCGTGTTGTAGTTTGGATCTTTGACTGGAAAGATATTGTCTAGTATTGTGTCGATGCTCCGATGCATGGTGTCAATGATAGATTAAAGTTTGAAAGAGGAAGGAGATGAAGCAAAGGAAAGAGATATTGTGTATGGTATGTAGTATAGAGTTTCATTAATTTACCAAAATGATATATTTCAACTATTTCACCCAATATGATATAAGATTTAAAACCATATCGAGATAATGTCTCCTTATGCTTCATCTTCTCTTCAACCCTAATGCATTATCGGCTCCATGGATTGAAACATCGACACAATACCAAATCAGTCCAAGACCGAAACCATGATTTGAAATTTTGAATCTTGTCCTCATCTATATTTAAAGTAATTTTATTTTGTTTTATCATAGCTAACTATGTTTTATTTGGTCTCCCTCTTCTTCTATTAATGTCTGTATTTGTTATGTTCTCATATCGCCTAATTGGAGCATTTATTGGGGTCTATGATGGGGTGTAGGATGCAGATTAAGAATAATATTTGATTTTGAATTTCGAATTGTTAGGTAATTAATTGAGTTATTTGGTAATTCAAATATTTTGGCATAAATTAATGATAATTATTATATATCTTGAATTGTTTTGTTGTTTCCTAATTTTAGCGAAATAAGTTTATAAAAGTATCTCTCTATCTCATGCAAAACTAAACTTTGATTACTAAGAATCTAGCTTTCCTTCTCTATGTGAGATTTCCCTCTAAGTGAAGTTCATATACATTTAGTCCTATGTCAATTAGTATCAGAGTCAAACTCCTAGTTCGGTCGCCAATGCAAATTTTTTCCTCAAGTTCCAATTTGCTTCTCACAACCCCCACTTCCTGTGGTACTCATGATCTCTTTGTCTCTTCGTGATAGCTCATCAACTCATTTTCATCCGCCATAATATATTCCTCACTCTTGTGAGCCAAGAAGAGGCTCATATCAACTCAGTAATTTTGTCATTCATTGAAATCTCCAACTTAATTTAATTGATTAAGTTAATTTTATGCATTTATCATTTTCTCACCTGCCTTGGCGCAACGGTAAAGTTGTTGTCGTGTGACATGGTAGTCATGAGTTCGAGTATTTTTGTGCATTTATTATTTTCTCACCTACCTTAGCGCAACAATAAAGTAGTTATCATGTGACATGGTGGTCATGAGTTCGAGTCTTGTAGTGACCCTTCTTTTTGCATTCGTAACAGGTCACATTTGGTTTGTTCTTTTCATTTGAAGGATCAGCTGGTTCTTCCTTTCTTCGGCTGGCTTTCCTTCTGTTGGTCTGGTTTTTTAGTTCTTTGTAATAGTCCCGGGCTAGTCGAACCAGTGTAGGTCGATTTCCTTCGCTGTCTTCTGAGTCTGAGTCTGAATCAGACTCGGGTGCAGGTTGAGGCTTCTTCTTCGTTACCTTTCCAGTTTTACCTGCAACAAAAGCGATGCCTTTCTCGGCCAGGGTGCAGTTAGTCTGCTCATGCAATTCTAATTCAGAAAATAGTTCATCTAACTTGATTTTAGAAAGATTCCTTGAAACTTTGTACGTATCTACCTAGATGCCCACAAAGTATTTCTAGGGAAGGCATTAAGAGCATACCTGATCAGGTCACGATTCTCTACCTTGTGACCGATGGTGTGTAGACCGTTCATCAGCTCCTGAATTCTGGCGTGGAGCTGAGCTGTAGATTCGCTGTCGTTCATCTTGATGGTATACAGCTTGTTTAGTAATAGGTCCCTCTTGCTGATTCGGGTGTCGGAGGTTCCTTCGTGTAATTCAATTAGCTTACCCCAGAGTTCTTTTGCACTGTTGAAAGGACCCACCCGGTTCAGCTCTTCTTTAGTTAGGCCGTATTGGAGTGTTTGGGTTGCCTTAGCATCAGCCTCGATTTTCTTTTTGAGTGACGCGTCCCATTAAGTGTAAGATTGTGGCACTCCTTCAGTATTTCTAGGGATTTCCAGACCGGATTGGATAATTATCCACATGTCCACCTGAGTTTTCAGGTGGACTTCAATCCTACTCTTCCAGTAGGAGAAATCCTCCCCAGTGAAGAGCGGTGGTCTGGCGGTACTGAAGCCTTCTTGCATGACCATTTAGGATTTACTGAAAAGAGAGAGAAAAGGGAAAAAAATGTCCCAAGACTTGGTCTTGGATTAGCAGTGCGAGAAAAAGATAAAACAATTTTATCGAGTGGTGTTGCACCAACCTCGATTTACGATAAAACTTCGAAAAAAATAAAAACAATTCGAAGAAAATCCGAAAAATTCTCAAATTGGTGGTTGCACCAAATTTGAGCTTCCCCGCTCTGATACCACTTGTTGGATCGATAGAATACGATAAAGGGGGGGTGAATGACGTAAAACCGTTTCGGATTAGATTGAGAGAAATTATGCAGCGGAAATAAATAAACACAAACGCGAACACAAGATTTTTTACTTGGTTCGGAGTCGCGGTCGGCTCCTACTCCAAGGCCCACAGTCCTTGACCGTTTACTGCGGGCAATACTATAATCGCGCAAGTTATTACAAGAAGTAGTACAGTAGTAGTGCAGTAAAAATACAATTAAAATCTAACTCTTTGTTACCGACGCAGGGTGGGTATCGTTCTTTGGTGCGTAGGGTCGTCGTCGGCGCTTGAACCTCGAGATCAAAAGTTTCCGGAGCAGAGCGCTTGAGCGAAGAGTATTGAGGCGTTGGAAAAACTGTATTCTGAAGCCTTGGGGGTCGAGCCCCTTATATAGTGCACCTGGGGGCGCCCGGGACGTTGGGGGCGCCCTCCGCGTGTCACTCGATCCGCAAACCTCTCGGTCAACCCTTATCCCTCCAGGATCGGGCTCGAGGTTTGACGGGGGCGCACGGGACACAGGGGGCGCCTCGGTTGACCCAATCTGCTGGCTTCTCGGCTGGATAGTTGCTTCGTTGGCTTGGACCCAGGGCGCCCGAGGCATCAGGGGCGCTCGGGAGCACGGGGGCGCCTGGCCCAGTGAGCTTCCGAAGCGTTTTCTTGCTCAACTCTTGTTTGACTTTGACCTTGGGTGCCCGGGACCTCCCGGGCGCCTAACCCAGCTGCTGCCCCTCTCCTTTGAGGCGTTCTAAGCTGCAGAAACTCGTTCCTTCGGTCCTGCATCCAGGGTTAGTACCAAACATGATAAAGCAAGTATGTTAGTGAATTTTACAGTCGTAGCTGTCTTGGTTCTGACTTTGGGTCTCCAAAATGGGACCCTAGGTCGAACCGATGCCTACTGTTCCCTCGACGGGGAACGCGTCCTCACCTACTTCTCTCAGGATAATTTACCTGTTGCCAACCGGCTCCTCCGGTTGGACTTTTGCCCAGCAGTCCTTCGCCAGGTCTTCAGTACCAAGCAGTCCTTCGCCTGGTGCCCAGCAATCCTTCGTCAGGTCTTCGGTTCCAAGCAGTCCTTCGCCTGGTGCCTAGCAATCCTTCGCCAGGTCTTCGACTTCTAGCAGCCCTTCACTAGGTGCCCAGCAGTCGTTCGTCACTTAGGGTTTCGATGCCTAGCAGTCCTTCGCTAGGACTTCGATCTGCAAACTCAAGTAACATGTTAGATAAACATAACATCTTAACTTTTGAACCCTTTGTCATTATCAAAACCCAGATTCGACTTGGGTGCTGTCTGCACCAACAAAAAGGACCACGGAAGATATTCGAAGCCTAGTTTGTTCCTTCTTGTAAAGAAGGTAAAGAAGTACAAGAAAGAGAAAAGCTAGCAGACTCTTGAAAATGACTCGCCAAAGAGTTATAGGAGATGGAATACGAATGAGGTTACATCAGCTTCATAGCATTTATCTACTTACTTGTTTTATTTCCATTTGCAGTGATAGTTTGCAAATTCACCTTCCGAAACTATTAGCAAAAAGCAAGAACTCATCTCATTTTCAGGTTAACGTTGTCAAACCCCCCTCTTTAATTTTTGTTTTTTTTTAACTTGTGTAGAATTACTTGGCTACTGTACTCTAGGGTGGAGATACTCTAAGCCCTTAAAGATAGCTTTTGTACCAATGTCTCACCAGTGAGCCTCACCTACTAAGAAGCCTCAGCTCTTTTAGTTTATATTGTTATCTTATCCCGACAAGGTTTCAGGTCTTATATTTTCCCTCACGGGTTCTCACCTTACTTTAGTCAGCACAAGCTTTATAGAGAATAACATAAACAGAGCAGTCTTCTTCGTTAGGTAGTTACCATTTTACCAAGAGGTATACTGGGACAAGGACTGAGGACTTTTGACATTAACAAAAACCAGAGCCTGGTAGGCTTAGAAAATAAACTTAAGCTGTCATGTCTTACAAGCAAACTATTTGTACAAGCAAACCTATAGTACTGGAAAGAAAGAAAAATTACAGACCTTGAAAGAGAGCTCTAGAGGAGAGAAGAAGAGAAGTTATTGTCCAAGTTTTCTTGTTCCTGGCTTACAAGAGAAGTGTATTTATAGAGAAGAGAAGGAGGAGTGAACTCTCCAGAGAGTGCCTTGCTAGCGGATAAGAAGCATCTTCTGGGTGGAGTGCTGAGTCATACTTTATGAGTGCTTGCTGATGTCACTGCATATTTTGTGAGTGCTGAAGTCACTGCTGATGGTGTGTAGGTTGTCGTTTCAGTTGTTAGTTAGGTTTCCATCATATTGTTTAGGTTGGCCTCTTCGACTGAATCTACTGATGATAGAGTCGTATTAGAGAGTCTTGGTGAAGACGGCTGCAGTTGTTTTTGTTTTTCTTGCCATTTGCTAGTTTTCTTTTGCTAGAACTGCATAAGGTTTCATGTTGAGTTGTATAGTTAAAGGAAAAAAATTGGATGTCTAGTTATTTTGGTCAGTAAATTTTTTCTGTGAAAGTTTCCCCGACCAAAATATATCCTATTGGATCTTCATAGGGATCTAAAAACCAAGAGTCACCTTAGACTGAGGCTCTCCAATATTTTCATTGTTCATCTATAGGTTTTAGTGAAGTTCAATCATTGTTTAGTGCAGAAGGATAGTTTTCGAATGGATGAAGTTGTACATTGATGCCTTGGACGTCTAATTTGAATATATGTCTGGCAGGTTTTATTTTGAAATTAATCCATTCTGGGGGAGAACTGTCAATAGCACAACATACAAAAGTTTTCTTTTTCTTCCAGAATGTATTATAGTATGACCTTCAGTTTGTAGGAAAATTGTTGAACTGAATCTATGTCGTGGATCCATAATTGTTGTAATAACCGGAAGTCAAGTAACGTAAAATGAGTGATAAGTCTTCCTCTATAATTCTTTTGCTCAAATTTTTCAAAGTGAATGTTAATTCTTCTGAAGGAGTAAAGTAATTGACAACGACATCCAAGTTCTAATAGCTCTGGTTTAGCACACTGAGCAAATGTCTTTTGACATTTAAGTTTATAAGAATATTCGCCTGCATAAATAATAGTAGTGCATGGAGTGGGGTGGTTATGAAACCAAGTAAGCGTTTTATTTAATTCAGTGAACTGTTGAAGGGTAGAGTAAAGTCCCCAATAGATCTAATATAAGCAAGTATGTCTTCAGGTAGATTTTTGTATCCTGCCAATATACGTTCTTGTTTTTTCTCACTTTTTGCTTGTAAGATTTCTAGAGATTGGTACTCCATAGGTCTAGTTGGTAGAGAAGTTCTACTGCTTTCAGAAGTAGAAGTGTCAGGTCGTTGTAAAACAGCTATTAAGTATGTCTTTTCTTCTTCATGAGTAGGCATCTATTTTTGTAATAAGGGAGTGACAACGAAGTTGGGTCCAAGTTTGGTTCTCAATATATCATAATCAAAGACCGAATAAAACCCCTTATATATGGGTTTATTGGTGTCCGGAAGTATGTTTTTAACTTCCTCCTATACTGCATATAATCCTGCATGTGTTCCTGTAAGAATAGTATAGCAGGAGTATTTTTTCCTATGGGTTTCTGGACTGTTGTCAGAAAGTAATTGGAGAGAGTATTTATGATGATTATTTTATGATTAGCTACTCTAGGAGGAGTTGGAATATTCCATATCTTGCCAATAAGACAAAGTTAAATTGGATCAAGTTGAGCTGTTAATTCAAACTGAAAAGTATCTTCTTTTTGTAAGTATTGCAGAAGTTTATGAGTACCGAATTTCATGGTTTGTTGTCCATAAGTCCGTACTTTCCTTTGTTTTTCTATAGTCCTGCAAAAACAACTATTAGTGAAGTAAACGAGACAGTGTCTACCAAGGAATTATTTGTTCATTGAATATGTTCCCAAGAAATATTTAGGCCTTTATTAATAATAGTGTCCGTAAATTTTATCCATCTTTTTACACCTAGACCTTTTTGAGTTCCTTTAGTTTGCTTACTATAACGGACAATAGCTTCACAATCTGTACAACAATGTTGTACACTTTTCCAAAGAAGCACTTGCAAACTTTGTCGTAAACAATGTTGTAATCTTTGTTTAACCTCTCTTTTCAACATCTCCATTCCCCCTACATATATAGTCCGAGGTAGCACACGAACTACTCTATTAGAAACTCATGTTGTTGTATTAGAAACACAAATAAATCTCTTAGAAACCGAACTCACTCAGTTACGAGACCAAGTAGCTTTTACCTCTAAAGGAAAAGCTATTATATCTGAAGAACCAGACGATACCGAATTTGTATTTATCCAAACTCCTAGTATCTGTAATACTGGTAACATTGTCGACATTAGGGTCCAATGTTTGCTGAATATTCGTGGACATGAATTAACCTTACATGCTTTCATCGATAGTGGTGCTACTACTTCTACTGTCCCTCCTGACCTTATAAAACAAACTAACACTCCTCTTATCAGTACCCAATTTGATGGACAGCATATCTCTTGTCATAAATTTGTGAAATTCTAGCACTTTTAGTACTCCACATTCTTTGACCCAACTTTGGGTCCGCCCAATGCCGCATAAATCTATTCCTCTTATTCTTGGACTTAATTTTCTAATTTCATCAGAGCGTGCTCTCTTTTTGACTCGAGATTATGTTACTTTACTCTCTTCTCCTATTAGTGCTCCTATTCTTTCTATTTATCCCTCAGAGATTTACATTGGCACGCGTGGTGAAGCCCCTCCTATTCCTGAAGCCAAAGATCCAACTACTTGTCCCTATCCTAGTCCAGGTTTATGCAAAACAACAAAACCCAAACCAAAAGTATAGGGAAACTAAACATACTTGGCTCTGATAGCCCACACATAGAAAACTACTATGAGTATGACGAAGAAGAGGAGTATAACGAAGAAGAGGACTTGGTTTTTCGTTTAACCTTAAACCTAGACAAGGAACTTTATCCAACCGATTTTATTAATCCAACATATTTATGCACACTACTGAAAACATAAGAATCTATAGACAATGTTATCTCTTGATTAGAAAAACTTAAAATAATAGGAGAAAATCCTACAAAATATTGGGAGCGAGATAAGATACATTGTAAATTAAATATTATCAATCCTGATTTGACTATTAAAACCCAAGACTTAAGGTATACCAATTGGGAACGAGATGAATGTACCATGCATATTACCCAATTATTAGCACTAAAAGTTATACAACAATCTGATTCTAGACATAGGAGTCCTACTTTCATTGTTAACAAAGGAGCAGAACAAAAACGAGGACAGTCTAAAATAGTATTTAACTATAAAAGACTTAATGATAATTGCGATGAAGACAGATATAAAAATTCCTGATAGAAAAACCATTACTTAATAAAATACAAAATTCAAAATGGTATTCCAAATTTGATATGAAATCAGACTTTTGGCAAGTCAAAATGCATCCTGAGTCAATACCCTGGACAGCCTTCTCTTGCCCTGAAGGCCACTTTGAATGGCTAGTTATGCCTTTTAGTTTAAAAGTTGCACCCCAAATATCAACGTAAAATGGTTGATGTCTTTAGAAGTGTTTCATCCTTCACTTGTGTTTATATTGATGATGTCTTTGTATTTTACAAAACTAAAGAAGAGCAATTTGCCCACTTACATATGGTCTTTACTTTATTTGAAACTAACGGCCTAATTGTCTCCGGAAAGAAAATGCAACTAGCAGTTCCATATATTGATTTTTTAGGAAGCACTATAGGCCAAGGAAAAATAGCCCTGCAAGCACACATAACCACTAAATTATTAGCCTACCTAGAGAAAATGAAAGATATTAAAACTTCAAGATCTTTTCTAGGCTTACTGAAATTATACTAGACCATATTTAAAAGACATTGGAAAAATTAGTGGTATCTTATATAATAAAACGTCACAAACAAGACAAAGATATTTTAATCAACAAGATATAGACTTGGTCAAACAAATTAAACTTATAGTACACAAGTTACCCTTGTTAACTCTTCCCTTAGATTCAGATTACTTAGTCATAGAAACTGACAGCTGTGAAACTAGATGGGGAGGAGTGTTATTTAGAAAATTATCCAAATATGAACTTAAAACATCGAAAAATCTTTGTCGGTATGCTTCAAGAAAGTATAAAAAGAAAGGTCATCTCACTTCCGTAGATTATAAACTCTTAGCAGTCATCTATTATCTTAACACTTTTATGCTCTTTATTTGTAGTAAAAATGAAATTACTATACGTACAGATTGTGAAGCTATTGTCCGTTACAGTAAGCAAACGAAAGGAACCGAAAAGGTCTAGGTGTAAAAAGATGGACAAAATTTACGGACACTATTCAATGAACAAATAATTCCTTGGTAGACATTTTGTCTCGTTTACTTCACTAATAGTTGTTTTTGCAGGACTATAGAAAAACAAAGGAAAGTACGGACTTGTGGACAACAAACCATGAAATTCGGTACTCATAAACTTCTGCAATACTTACAAAAAAAAAGATACTTTTCAGTTTGAATTAACAGCTCAACTTGATCCAATATAACTTTGTCTTATTGGCAAGATATGGAATATTCCAACTCCTCCTAGAGTAGCTAATCATAAAATAGTCATCATAAATACTCTCTCCAATTACTTTCTGACAACAGTTCAGAAACCCATAGGAACAAAATACTCCTGCTATACTATTCTTACAGGAACACATGCAGGATTATATGCAATATAGGAGGAAGTTAAAAACATACTTCCGGACACCAATAAACCCACATATAAGGGGTTTTATTCGGTCTTTGATTATGATATATTGAGAACCAAACTTGGTCCCAACTTCATTATCACTCCCTTATTACAAAAATAGATGCCTGCTTATGAAGAAGAAAAGACATACTTAATAGCTGTTTTACAATGACCTGGCACTTCTACTTCTGAAAGCAGTAGAACTTCTCTACCAACTAGACCTATGGAGTACCAATCTCTAGAAATCTTACAAGCAAAAACTGAGAAAAAACAAGAACGTATATTGGCAGGATACAAAAATCTACCTGAAGACATACTTGCTTATATCAGAACTATTGGAGACTTTACTCTACCCTTCAACAGTTCACTGAATTAAATGAAACGCTTACTTGGTTTCATAACCACCCCACTCTATGCATTAGTATTATTTATGGAGAAGAATATTCTTATAAACTTAAATAGCAAAAGTCATTTGTATCAATGGCAGATATTATGTCCATCAATGGCAGATATTCAATGGCAGATATTATGGCCATCAATGGCAGATATTATAGCCATCAATGGCAGATATTCAATGGCAGATATTATGACCATCAATGGCAGATATTATGGCCTATCAAATATGGAATTTACTTTGCCATAATTGTGCTAATTAGCTGTGTATATATTATTACCTAGAGTAGATTATTTGTAATTAGTACATACTTAAATTAGATTATCTGTAATTAATATGGTAGCTATATTTACTTTGTTACTAAAGATAAATTGTAAGGCAATGCTATTTAATGCAAGAGCTCCGGGAGAAGAAGGGAACTTTTTCCTGGAATTTCAAAGTTGTTTGTCATGGTATCAGAGCCAAAGGAAGGCTGAAATTTCTTCTGCCCTTAAAGCTCTCTGGTTTGTTTCTTTTGGGTTGATTTCCAATCAACAATTTTTTTGGAATTTTTTTTCGCTTCTCTCGATTGATTGACTTGTGATTGAGAGTTTGGATTAAGATTTCTGTTTTTCGGATGGCTACTGAGAATTTTTCTGGAAGAATACCTATGGAGACTTTGGCTATCAAATTTACCGGAAAAAATTATGCAACATGGGAATTTCAGTTCCGGATGTTTCTGAAAGGGAAGGAGCTTTGGGGTCACATTGATGGATCGTTAATGGCTCCTGAAAACGCCAAGGACCTTGGTCAATGGGAGACAAAGGATGCCCGAATTATCTCTTGGCTTCTCGGATCCATCGAAGCTCATATGGTGAACAATTTACGACCTTTTAATACGGCTAAGGAGATGTGGGATTACCTGAAACGAATATATCATCAAGATAATACTGCAAGGCGATTCCAACTAGAGCTTGAGATTGGTAACCTCAGTCAAGGTGATCTTTCTATTGAGCAATATTATTCTGGATTTCTTAATCTTTGGAGCGAATATTCTAATATTATATATTCAAAAGTACCAAAGGAGGCCTTAGCTAGTATTCAGGCAATTCATGAAGTTAGTAAACGTGATCAGTTTTTAATGAAATTGAGATCAGACTTTGATGTTGCTCGGGCTGGATTGCTAAATAGAAATCCAGTTCCTTCTTTGGATATATGTCTTGGAGAATTGTTGCGTGAAGAACAAAGATTGGCTACCCAAGCTGTTCTAGGTGCATCACAAGAAAAATCTGCAGTTATCAATGTTGCTTATGCTGCTCAAGGGAGGAACCGTGGTAAGGATCAACTACAGTGCTATAGTTGTAAGGAGTTTGGGCATATGGCTCGCAACTGTAGTAAGAAATTCTGCAACTATTGTAAGCAACATGGGCACATTATTAAGGAGTGTCCTACATGTCCGGAAAATCGACGGACCCAAGCTTTTCAAGCTGCTATTCCAAGTCTTGATGTTATTGGTCCTACATCTACAGTCACTGGCACCAATCAATCTGTTCTTACGCCAGAAATGGTCCAACAAATGATTCTCACTGCCTTTTCTACTCTTACTCTTCAGGGCCAAGGTACGAATATTTCTTCTTCATGGATTGTTGATTCTGGGGCGTCCAATCATATGACTGGGTCACCTGATCTACTGCATAATGTACGACAGTATAATGGCTCACAAAATATTCAGATTGCTAATGGCAGTAATCTTCCAATTACAGCCATTGGTGATATAGGGTCTTCTTTAGTCATGTATTTATCTCTCCAGGGTTGTCTACAAATCTAATTTCTGTTGGTCAGATGGTTGATAATCACTGTGATGTACATTTCTCTCGTGGTGGTTGTATTGTACAGGATCAGGTGTCGGGTCAAGTGATCGCGAAGGGGCCTAAAGTGGGAAGATTATTTCCGTTGCAGTTTTCTGTTCCCAGAAATTTGTCCTTCTCTTCTATTGTTACTGCAAATAAGGCTGATGTTTGGCATAAACGATTGGGCCATCCGAATAATGTGATTTTATCTAATTTAATGAAGAATGGCTTTCTTGGTGACAACATTCAGTTTTCTAAACACCTATTACCTCTTGCCTGCACTACTTGTAAACTTGGGAAAAGTAAAGTTCTACCTTTTCCTACTCATGGTGGTCGTGCTAAAACATGCTTTGAGATAATACATAGTGATGTTTGGGGCATTACTCCAGTTACTTCCCATGCACAGTATAGATATTTTGTGACGTTTATTGATGACTATAGTCGATTCACGTGGATATATTTTCTACGTAGCAAAGCTGATGTGTTCACTGTTTTTAAAAAATTTTTGGCCTTTATTGAGACACAATTCTCTACGTGCATTAAGATTTTACGATCTGATAATGGTGGTGAGTATCTATCACATGAATTTCAAGCTCTTTTGCAAAACAAAGGTATTTTATCACAACGGTCATGTCCTTATACTCCCCAGCAAAATGGGGTGGCTGAACGAAAACACCGTCACTTATTGGATATGGTACGCACACTACTCCTAGAGTCCTCAATTCCACCTATATTTTGGGTAGAAGCCTTGTCTACTGCTGTGTATTTGATTAATCGGTTGCCCTCTCAACAACTGAATTTTGATTCTCCTTACTATCGTCTTTTTGGGTTGCATCCTGATTATCACATGTTGCACACATTTGGGTGTGTTTGTTTTGTCCACTTGCCGTCTCATGAGCGTCACAAGCTTACAGCTCAATCCGTACGGTGTGGTTTTATGGGTTACAACAATGCTCAAAAAGGTTTTCTATGTTATGATGCGATTGCTAATCGTTTTCGTATTTCCCGAAATGTGATTTTCTTTGAGCATGAGTATTATTTTCCGCAACATGTTTCTCCTTCTGGAAGTAGTCTTCTTCCTCATTTTGAGAATACCTCTCCATCAACTGATCGTTTTATACCTGGTGTTATATATCAACGATGAAAAACCTCACCATCACAAACTCTTCCCGATCCTAATCCAATGGTTCTTCGAAAATCCTCTCGCACTCGTCATCCTCCTGATAAATATGGTTTTTCTGCCACTTTAGCTGATACTACAGTTCCTACCTCTTATTCGCATGCGACTAAGCAGGCATGTTGGGTTAAAGCTATGCAGGAAGAACTTCAGGCTCTTCAGGAGAATCACACTTGGGATATTGTTCCTTGCCCAAATGGTGTTAAGCCCATTGGTTGTAAATGGGTATATTCTATTAAGCTACGATCTGATGGCTCAATTGATAGATATAAAGCAAGGCTGGTGGCACTTGGTAATCGCCAGGAGTATGGAGTGGATTACGAGGAGACATTTGCTCCTGTAGCTAAGATGACGACAGTGCGACTTATCCTAGCTATTGCTGCTTCCAAGGGATGGTCATTACGACAAATGGATGTGAAAAATGCTTTTTTGCACGGAGATCTTAAGGAAGAAATTTATATGACTCCACCATCAGGGTTATTTTCTACACCCTCTTCTGATGTTTGCAAACTAAAACGTTCACTCTATGGTTTAAAGCAGGCTCCACGTGCTTGGTTTGACAAGTTTCGCTCTACGCTTATTAACTTCTCTTTCGTTCAAAGTCAGTATGATTCTTCTTTATTCCTGTGCAAAACTGAAAAAGGAATCGTCTTGCTCCTGGTATATGTTGATGATATTGTTATTACGGGGTCCGACTCTGTCTTAATTTCTCAGCTTCAAGAGCATCTTCAGGGGTCTTTTCATATGAAAGACTTGGGATCTTTACACTATTTTTTGGGGCTTGAGGTGCACTCTACTCCAGCTGGAATTTTCTTACACCAACATAAATATCTCCAGGGGATAGTGGCTTTGGCTGGTCTGCAGGATGGTCGTTCTGTTGATCATCCTTTAGAGGTGAACGTTAAATATCGCCGCGATGAGGGTGATTTTCTCCCAGATCCCTCTTTATATAGACAACTAGTGGGGAGCTTGAACTATCTGACTATTACCCGACCTGATATTGCCTTTTCTGTTCAACAAGTTAGTCAATTTTTACAAGCACCTACACATCTTCACTTGGCTGCAGTTCGACGCATTGTTCGTTATTTGCATGGTACTTCTTCCCGAGGACTTTTCTTTTCTGTGGGCTCTCCTATTCGTTTAGTTGCATATAGTGATGCTGACTGGGCTAGTTGTTCTGATACTCGACGCTCAGTTACAGGTTGGTGCATGTTTATGGGTACCTCTCTTATTGCTTGGAAAAGTAAGAAGCAAGATCGGGTGTCTAAGTCTTCCACAGAATCAGAGTATCGCGCTATGTCCTCTGCTTGTTCTGAAATAGTTTGGCTTCGGGGACTGTTGGGTGAACTTGGGTTTTCCCAACTTGAACCTACTCCACTTCATGCAGATAATACTAGTGCTATTCAAATTGCTGCTAATCCAGTATTTCATGAACGCACCAAACACATCGAAGTAGATTGTCATTCTATTCGTGAAGCATATGATGCTTGTGTCATCACTCTTCCACATATAACCACCGAATTCCAAATTGCTGATGTGTTTACTAAAGCTCTCTCCCGACACCGTCATCACTTTCTTATTGACAAATTGATGCTTGTTGATCATCCAGCATCAATTTGAGGGGGGATATCAATGGCAGATATTATGTCCATCAATGGCAGATATTCAATGGCAGATATTATGGCCATCAATGGCAGATATTATAGCCATCAATGGCAGATATTCAATGGCAGATATTATGACCATCAATGGCAGATATTATGGCCTATCAAATATGGAATTTACTTTGCCATAATTGTGCTAATTAGCTGTGTATATATTATTACCTAGAGTAGATTATTTGTAATTAGTACATACTTAAATTAGATTATCTGTAATTAATATGGTAGCTATATTTACTTTGTTACTAAAGATAAATTGTAAGGCAATGCTATTTAATGCAAGAGCTCCGGGAGAAGAAGGGAACTTTTTCCTGGAATTTCAAAGTTGTTTGTCAATTTGCTCAGTGTGCTAAACCAAAGCTATTAGATCTTGGATGTCGTTGTCAATTACTTTACTCCTTCAGAAGAGCTAACATTCACTTAGAAAAATTTGAGCAAAAGAATTATAGAGGAAGACTTATCACTCCTTTTACGTTACTTGACTTCGGGTTATTACAACAATTATGGATCCATGACATAGATTCAGTTCAGCAATTTCCCTACAAACTGAAGGTCATACTACAATACATTCTGGAAGAAAAAAAAAACTTTTGTATGTTGTGCTATTGACAGTTCTCCCCTGGAATGGATTAATTTCAAAATAGAACCTACCAGGCATATATTCAAATTAGATGTCCAAGGCATCAATGTACAACTTCATCCATTCAAAGACTATCCTTCTGCACAAAACAATGATTGGACGTTACCAAAACCTATAGATGAACAATTAAAATATTGGAGAGCCTCAGTCCAAGGTAGCTATTGGTTTTGGGATCCCTACAAAGATCCAACAGCATATATTTTGGCCGGGGAAACTTTCACAGAAAAAATTTACTGGCCAAAATAACTAGGCATCCAATTTTTTTCCTTTAACTATACAACTCAACATGAAACCTTATGTCAGTTCTACCAGAAGAAAACTAGCAAATGGAAAGAAAAATAAAAACAACTGCAACCGTCTTCACCAAGACTCTAATACGACTCTGCCATCAGTAGATTCAATCGAAGAGGCCAACCTAAACAATATGATGGAAACCTAACTAACAACAGAAACGACAACCTATTCACCGTCAGTAGTGACTTCAGCACTCAGAAAATGTATGTAGTGATGTCAACAAGCTTTCAGCCTTCACTTATGTTTATATTGATGATATCTTAGTATTGTCCAAAACTATAGAAGAGTATTTTGCCCACTTACATATGGTCTTTACTTTATTTGAAACTCAGCCTAATTGTCTCCAGAAAGAAAATACAACTAGCAGTTCCATATATTACTTTTTAGGAAGCATTATATGCCAAGGAAAAATAGCCCTGCAAGCACACATAACCACTAAATTATTAGCCTACCCAGAGAAAATGGAAGATATTAAAACTTTAAGATCTTTTCTAGGCTTATTGAATTATGCTGGAGCATATTTAAAAGGCATTGGAAAAATTAGTGGCCCCTTATATAATAAAACGTCACAAATAGGACAAATATTTAATCAACAAGATCTAGACTTAGTCAAACAAATTAAACTTATGGTACACAAGTTACCCTTGTTAACTCTTCCCTTAGATTCAGATTACTTAGTCATAGAAACTGACGGCTGTGAAACTGGATGGGGAGGAGCTTTATTTAGAAAATTATCCAAATATGACCCTAAAACCTTGGAAAATCTTTGCCGGTATGCTTCAGGAATTTCAGTTGGTAGGTAGACATACTCATTTAAGTCATCAAAGAAACTATCAGTATTCATCATATTATAATTGATTATTTTCTGAAGTCGTTGCGACTGATGTACTAACCTTAAATGTTTCTGTCCTAATTCAGGAGGGTTTTTCTTACATATGTTGTTGATGTTGCATTAACTAAACATTTCCAAGAGGGTGACTAGTAGTAGGTGTCTGTGTTTCCTCAAGTTCATTACGTATTGGTTGGTAGCCGGAAAATCTGACAGATAACTTATCATGTTTGTCTTTGTACATTAGTGAGGATGTGGGTTTCAAAGTGTCTGTAAATTCTCCTTGAAATTGGCCATACCCTTCAGCTTGCATATGATCGTTGATATGTTTTACAAAGTCTTTTATTGTCATGTTGAAATTAGGGCATAAACAAGTAATTCCTAAGTTGCTATTCATATCTACTTCTATTAAGCTCCTAACAGGCAGTGAAGGCACTATCAGCTATCAAAGGACTAACTGCCAACAAATCAATGATCAGATTGAACATTTATCCACCAAAGTTCAAGGGGAAATGCCCCATGTGGAAACTCTCAATATAGGCATTTTTCAAAATGGTTTTGATGTGTTAAGATCAATCACATTTGAGCCACATGTGATCTCCTGTGGATCTCAAATCAATAGATTTAGAATGCACGTAGAAACCATGGCCAAACTACATTCAAGGTGTAAGAAGCTCATTAATGCCATGTTGAACCTACAGAAACAATGTCAAATTCGGATACTCTGAAGTGTCTTGAACGATTTGCCGAGGATACCTTAATGGACTTCTAGGTAGACATTTTCTACGTATCAAGGAACCTTGAGGTAAGCACACTAGAAGATTCCTTTCTACAGTGAAATTGCATGAATCTAAATGTGAAGAAATGGTGGAAGGAGAAAATCCTAGAAAAGAGGAGTAGCTCTTATGGTAAGCAAGAAGAAGGATAAGAAGAAGATAAGTCTTATTCCAAAATCAACATCAATATCTCTCTTCGGTAAATAGTAATGAAGAGGGCTACATGGTAAGACAAGTAGGATCATAACTCCTCATCAAAGGAAAAGGAAATTAAAAATAGAATCTTCCTATCCCTACCTGTCAACAATGATGGAGTACTCTCAACACCATCTGAGAAAGAAAACAAGAGCTCAAATCAAGAGGGAGCTAAATTATATGACTCGGATAATTCAATGATGTAAAGAATTTATCAGGTAAGTGAAGTGAGGAAAAGATCTAATTATTAGATGTAATTTCTAGTTTAATAGACCATTATGCCTAAGAGAAAGAATGTGCAGCTCAAAAAAACAAACTGTAGGAATTTTAAAACAAGGATTACAAGACTCTACTTCATAGTAATAAATTGTGCTTTATTTAGAAGTAGATAACAAGGGATGAAGAAACAAATAAATGGCTGAAGAACAACCCTAGAAAGTTGTCATAGGCTATAAATCCTTGAAGAAGATAATAAATAGCCAAAGAGTAAATTTTAGCAACAATGGATTAGGATACAAAGAATCTATAAGAATGAAAAGACATAATTGTCTAATTGCTAGGGGCAATATAAGACAACGAAGATACCTAGGAAATGGATACCTAAAGAGTATTTAGTAAATTTGATCAGGTCTTACAAAATCTTATCTAGTATACTTGACTTGATACTTTGCTAGACCACATAGCAAAGATAGTAATACCTTATTTACATTTCAGTTAAAAACTTAGGTTGAACTTGATTTGAGGAACATAAATATTATATGAGATGTTAGGATGATATTATTGGTTCACAATGTTTGTTGTGATGCATTTGAATGAACTGTAAGTATCTAAGATGGTAATCATTGGCCGACTATGGGGAACACTAATGCATTGATAGTATGCATTCGGCTTTTAGGTCATACTTAAAAAATTTATTTTGAAAATATAAATTCATGTTTAAAAACATAAGGTGGATTACGATTTTTCAAAATTTAGATCTCAAAACAAAGACATGAAACTTAATAATTATTGAACTATTGATTGATTTTCATGTTTGTACCAAATTTAAAAATTATGATGAATTTTCATGAAAAAATATTGTGTTAAAAACACTTAAAACAAACATGATTGCAAAATTGTGCAGAAAGTTTTAGATATGTTTGGAGGATTAGGAATACAACTTAATGACACTTCATAAGTTACATTGTGTATTGTGCTTTTTTTTTAATCTTTGTCAAGGGGGAAAAGAGGAAAAGTTTTAGTTGGAGCCTTATTCTCTACTTAGAAAATTCTTAGCTCTATGGAAGCTAGTTTAGGTCACAATTTATTTTGTAATTTTTCCTAAACTAAATATATTATCAAACATTAAAAAGGGGATCATTGGTGCAATAGATACTATAAGTGATCAAATTTGATCATGAATTTTGATCTTTAGGCAAAAGGTTTGAGTTAATAATTGTTTTTATCTAATGTGTGTATAAAGTTGTGTAGAAACTTGGTTGAATACGTGCAGAGATTTGGCATGCAAAGGTTAGAGATTGACTTGGTGATTCGAGTAACCTGACGAAAGGTCGTCGACCTTTTGGTGAAATGTACTACAAAGTAAACCCTTAAATGACTTGAGATAGACTTGCAACTCGTAGTAATTATTAACTTATTGTGACGACTTGACCATTAGGTGGTCGTGGTAGATGACCCAATCTATTAAAAAGTAGGATTCAGTCGTCTAATGATTAAGTCAACTAGGCAGTTGACACAATATGGTCAATTAATAGAATATTTTTGTTCGTGACCAAGTCAAATGGGCAGTCCATTGATGACTCAATTGAAAAGTTGAAGGTGGCCATTGAATCTGACAAAGTTGAGTGGCAATAATATGCGACAATACTATGATAACTAAGGTTCACAGGAAGACAATTGACTAATAGTGGAAGCAAAATCAATTGAGATAATTATTAGTAGAGTGAAACATATAGAAATCGTACAAAACAATCAATGATGGTAGATCCAATCAATTGATCGGTGACAAAACAATAGAAGATAAAGTGAAGCTGAAGATGTTTGAAGGATATAAAAGGAGGACCACGAAGAGCATTCAAAGGCTTATGTTTATACTTATTGTTCTTAATATTCTGAGCTCTCTTTGTGTAATCTTTAGCCTTAATCTCCTATGTTTTATTTGTTCCTCATCTTGTAAAGAAGACAGGTTTCTTCACCTCAAGAAGATTTGAGAGGGGCAAATGCTAGAGAGTTTTCGGGAATGATTTACTGAAGAGCCATAGGTTGTGGAGCAGGTACAAGGGTTTTGATCCACTTTTCATTGTCTTGTTAGCATTGGTATTCTTGTAATAATTTTTAATTGACCTTGCTGAGTCAATAACAAGAATACGAACTCATTTACAAGTTAAACGCTTTCACCTTCCTTTTGCCATCCAGCTATATCCCTCATAGTTCTAATAGATATGATCACTTCTACACTAGTCAAATCCTGTTCCTTTGTAGATATTGAAAGTTTCATAATTCTTGCACATTATAAAACTACATGATCGCATAGATAAAAAACATATATAAACAATGAAGATTATATTTGTCTTCAACCGCCTTAAACTAACACCAATTAGCATATTGAAACCAATAATCAATAATTTGAGTGTTTAGTCCAAATCACATAAAAAAAAACATTACTCTGATAAGACAAACATAACAAACCAAGAGACTAATTTTATCTTACTCAAAAAGGATTGAAGGTATCTCAGCAATATCAAGAACAACTCTGGTACCAGAGAAATGCTGATAATCCTGAGAAGTAATAATCAGATATGTCAAATGTAAATAAAGAACGTATCAACAACAATGAATATGGTGAAGCAAAAGTTGACCACTTTTAAATACCGTTCTCGAGAGAAGAGAATGAAGAGCATGACCAAACTCGTGAAAAAGAGTTTCAACTTCATAGTGGTTGAGCCTTGAAGTTAATGATCCAGGTGAACCTATGAAATCACAAACCAAAGCAACAACCTGTAACAAGAATTACTTCACAGTTAAAAATTCAGCAATGATTCAATAAAAAAAAATTCTATCAAATGCTACAGATTCAAAGAGTAGCTTAAGTAGATGTTAGTGTTAAATCTTCCAAACATGAGCTAATGCTTCCTTACCGGTAAAAAAAATTGTTCAGGCTAGGAGAAAAATACGCCTGATTAAACAAAATAACAGCTTCAGTTAAAGGCAATCTGAAATGTAGATTTCAGCAAAGGGAAAATGAGTCACCAAACTCCTAATGAATTAATCAAGAGATCAATGACTCATCAAAATAACAGCTAGCACATAGGAATTTAATTAGGTGCATTAACTCATCTTGTCCTAATGGATCGAATCATCATCTTCTAGACTTGTTTGTCCCAACTATTTAGGGTTGGCTACATAATCTTACGAAAATTGTGAAAGCCTACCAAATAAACTCAATCATTTTTATAAATACAACAACAACAATCAAGCCTTTATCCTATTAAGTGGGGTAAGCTATATGGATCATCCTATACAACGATCCCCTATTATGTCCTCATCCATATTTAAATGAATTTCATATCGTTTTATTGTTAGTAACCAAATCTTCTTTGATCTCCTTCTTGCTCGATCAATGTGCATATTTGTAATGATCTCATATGCAACTCTGACTTTCTCTCTAATGTTCTCATTCTTTTCTATCCATCTTAAACACTGACTTTTGATGTAGCCCTATTTTCTTTTATTTTATGAATGCAGTTTTACCTCATAGCTATAAGCTATCATATAAGAGTGTTTTTCTTATTTTTCTTTTTCTAGTACCAACAATAAATACAATTATGCATTTTCATTTTTTTTCCTATATTAATTTTAAAAGCCCAATACACCGGTCAAAAGAATATGGTGGATCAAAATATATAAAATTGTTTTAGCCTAAAGGAAATGCAAAAATTACATAAAATTTTAAAAGCCCCTCTTTGTTTCAAAACAACATTTCATCGTATTATTAATATTTCAGTTATTAGAATAAATCATTATTAAGAAGGGTGGGGTTACTCTTTCGCTAAACACACCCCATTTTCTAAATACACCCACCAATTATTTTTTTTATCACAAATTTTTCTAAATACACCCCATAATATTCCTATTTTACCCTTTTAATAAAAAATTCCAATGTACTTAAAAAAATACAAAAAAGGAAAATCTACACCCATCTGCAACTTTCCCTCCCTCCACTTCGTCTCTCTCTCATCTCTTCAACACACATAGGCCGAACATCAATCGGACTTGGGCAATTAGATTTCTAGCAACACCATCAAACAACGGTGCACGAATTATACAAGTTAGTGCTCATTCAGCCTTTCATTTTGTTCTACATTATTATTCCATAGGTAAATTTTTATTTTTGTTAGATTTGTGTTATTTTTCATTTATGAGTGTAGAAACTTTCTTGAATATGGTATTTTTTTACATGAAAATGACTTTAGGATTGTGTTGGATTGTTGAATTTGCAAAATGTATGGCATAGATATTCTTGCGTCGTTCGGCCTTGGTTCGCCAAACTCATTGCTGCCTATTCGGTTACCATCGGCCAAATGCACAAGGATTTATTTGGTCATGGTCCACCAAACACAACACAATGTGTTCGACCACCGAATGTGTTCAATCGCTGCCAATGGAACACAACTCAATGTGTTCGACCATTGCTGACCGAACACAATAGTTTTCGGCCACTGCCCACCGCAAGCAATTGGACATCGGCCAATGCTTGCCGAACATGGGCCGATGTGTTCAATTTCTAGAAGTTGAACACCAACGGATTTGTTCGGTTGTGTGTTGCCGAACACATTGTGTTTTGTTTGGTATTGAGTGGTCGAACAGCTCCATGTCCTTTCATTTATATGTGTTGGTTGTGTATCTAATTCACTTGTTTCTTACCCGTCAAGTTTAACTCAATCTTGGTTTTCTCATGTTGCACCTCAATATTGAATCTAAAGACTATATAAATATGCATATAATTCTTGAGAAGCACACAGTGCAGTCCAAAACTCAATTGTTCCAGCTAACTGCACAGATTTTGAGTAGCATTGGTGTAGTCAAGGCTGAAATGTTATGGCTAAGAAAATACACATGTTGCCCATCTAGTGAGCTATAATTTATTGAAAAATAGTAAACAGATAGATCATGGGCAATTTTCTATGACCTAGGAGTGGCCATATGATGTACAGATGGATTGCCCATGAACCCATCAATTTTACATCATGGAAAGGGGGAACTTCCAAAACTACAAGCTATTTCAAGTTCAACTAGTTACATGCCAGTATAAATATTTATGTTTGTTGTGAGTTGCAGGGGTAATTAGGTCTTTTTGCCATTAGGGTTTTACAGGCTTTTCTATATGGCATAATTAATGCCTTTAGAATTGTATTTAGAATTAGTTTTAGAATTGGTCAGTTGACTAAGTCCTCATAAATATCTATATATATTGTATTCTTCATTGCACAGAAATAAGATTATGGAGATACATCTCTTCTTTTTCTATCCAACATGGTATCAGAGCAAGTTCTATCTCAACCCTAATTTTCTTTTTTTCTCTTCGCGCGGCGCGTGTCTCTGATTTTCCAAAATCACTCGACGTCGTCCTCGCGCAGACGAGTCCTCGCTCGACGCCGTCCTCGCTCGCTCGACGTCGTCCTCGCACAGACGCGTCCTCGCTCGCTCGACGTCGTCCTCGCGCAGACGCGTCCTCGCTCGACGCTGCTCTTCTCGGCTGAAGGTTCGTCCTCGCGAAGGCTCTTCCCTGCGGCTTCTTCTGCGAAGGCTCTTTCCTGCTGCTCTTCCCTCGCGAAGGCTTCTTCTGCGAAGGCTTCGAAGACGAAGGCTTCTTCTTCGAAGGATCTTCCCTCGCGACGCGCAAGCCCAGGCCTCTTCATCGAGGCGTGGTGTCTTCTCTCGCGACGCGCGAGCCCAGGCGCCTTCATCTCGCGCTGCTTGGTAGGCGTCTTCTTCTTGCGGCGGCAGGATCTTTCTCAGCATCCTTCTTCCCCTGATCGCCCGCTTCGAAGTCGGCAGGATCGGCGACGCCCGAGCCCAGCCTCCAATTTTTTTTCCAGAGCATCCTCCATTTTTTTTCTCACCGGTGATCGCCAGCTTCGAAGTCGGCTTCTTTTTTTTTTCTCAGCAGCAGCATCCTTCTTCTCCTGATCGCCCGCCTCGAAGTCGGCAGGATCGGCGACGCGCAAGCCTCCATTTTTTTTTCTCAGCAGCAGCCTCCACTTTTTTCCAGAGTATCCGAAGCCTCCACGGTTTTTTTTTATTATTCCAGAAGCCTCCTTTTTTTTATTTACTGGCCGAAACATCCTTTGGCATCTCCAGCAGCCGCCACATCTCTTCCTTCTTGTGAATTGGTATGGCAGACACATCCGGAGAAAGTTCTGGGATGTCTACAGATCCTTTGGCGTCTTCGGACAGGTACAACCAATTTTCACAATGACGGGATCGGGAGGAACTGGTCTTCAAATAACCTCGGAAAAATTGACCGAGACAAATTATGCATCGTGGGCAGTTGTTGTTGAACTTTATGTAGAAGGTCATGATAGACTTGATATTCTTCATCGTACTAGACTGAAACCAGATGAAAAGGATCCTAGCTTTCGTACTTGGAGGCGTGACAATATTCTGGTAATGACTTGGATACTTAATTCTGTTAGCTCTGGCATCAAACAGGTCATTCTTCATAATAGAACAGCTGTTGATATGTGGAGGATACTGGAGCAGATGTATGGACGCAAACATGATATGTTGCGTACTTATCAGATAAGTAGTAAAATTTTTAAACTTGAGCAAGGTTCTATGTCTGTCACAAATTATTTTGCTGCTCTAAAAGGGCTATGGGATGAGTTTGACTACTACAGGATGGACAATTGGATTTCTACTGATTATCATCAGAGATATTTGAAGCTTCTGGAGAAGGACAGAATCATTAAGTTTCTTGATGGGCTTCATACAGAGTTTGAAAATTTAAAAGGGCAAATTCTTAGTATTGATCCTACTCCCTCTCTAGAACAAGTCTACTACAAAATTCTAAGTGAGGAAGGCAGGAGAAGGACCATGAACACCAAAGGTAATATCTCTACAGCAAGTACTCCAATTGGAGAGACATCTGCTTTTGTCGGTTCTTCTAACAAGCTCAAGTCCGGGGGAACAAAAGGAAAAGGTGGAAAATTTTGTCGGCACTGCAAGAGGACTAATCATAATTCAGATTTTTGTTGGGAGAAATATCCAGAAAAAAAACCTAAAAAATTCAAATACAGTGACAAGAAGACGCTTAGTCGTGGAAATATTGCTGCCCAGAAATTAGTGGATGGGGAGACTACTGATTCTTCGGTACCTTCTAATATTAAGTTGTCATCTGCTGATATTGTTAATCTTCAGGACCTTTTATCACAGCTTCAGACTTCATCCTCTGTCTCTACTAATTCGTCTCAAGCGCACACAGGTATTCGTGACCTAGAGCTAAGTATTGCTGGGTCAAGATCTTATAGCCCCTGGGTTATTGACTCTGGAGCTACAGATCATATGACAAATCTTGCTAATTCCTTCATTTCTTACTCTTTGTCTTCTGGGCAGGATAAAGTGACTATTGCTGATGGCACCAAAGCCACTGTTGCTGGTAAAGGTTCCATACAACTGGCAGATCACTTTATCCTATCCTCTGCACTTCATGTCCCTTCTATTTCTCTTAATTTACTTTCTGTTAGTAGTATTACTAAACAACTACACTGCTCAGTAACCTTTTTTCCTGATCATTGTGTCTTTCAGGATCTCGAGACCAAGCAAACGATTGGGACTGGCCGTGAAGTAGGAGGTCTTTATTACTATCATCATGGAACAACATCTGCTCTGAAGTCTACAGCTCAGTGTTCAGAAAATAAGCATCAAGAAATCTTATTATGGCATTCTCGTTTGGGACATTTATCTTTTCGATCCTTGAAGGTTCTATTTCCTAGTCTCTTCTCCTCTGTTTCTCTTGAGTCTCTTTAATGTGAAGTTTGTCAGTTATCTAAACATTGTAGAACTCATTTTTCTAAGTCCATGAATAAAAGTTCGTCTCCGTTTGACCTTGTTCATTCAGATGTGTGGGGTCCCTCTCCTGTGCCTTCTTGGATGGCTACCGATATTTTATCTCTTTTATTGATGATTACACTCACTGTACATGACTTTATTTGATGAAAGGCAGAGACGAAGTTCCTTGACTCATTCAACATTATTGCAAAATGGTTGAAACTCAATTCCACACAAAAGTGAAAACTCTTCGATCTGATAATGCACGGGAGTACTTTACACAGTCTCTAAATACCTTTCTAGAGGATTTAGGAATTTTTCATGAGTCATCTTATCCCTACACACCACAGCAAAATGGAGTGGCTGAAAGGAAAAATCGTCATATCCTTAAAACAGCCCGTGCATTATTATTTCAGCGCCACTTACCCAAATATTTCTGGGCTGATGCTATCCTTGCAGCAGCTTATATCATTAATCGTCTACCATCAAAAGGTCTAGGGTACCGGTGTCCTCTCAATATTCTTCGTCCTGACACCACGTTGTTCTCACTTACACCTCGGGTATTTGGTTCCCTTTGTTTTATTCATGTTCTTGGTCCCAAGACCTCTAAACTTGATCCTCGAGCTATACGGGGAGTTTTTCTAGGGTATTCCACTTGCCAGAAAGGGTACAAGTGCTTTGATCCTATTACTAGGACAAGGTATGTCTTGAAGGATATTACCTTTTTTGAGTCCGAGTCCTATTATTCTTCCCAGACTCATCCTCAGGGGGAGAATCTTACCCCTTCTTCCCTTGTACCTCAAGTGGTTCCTTCTCCTATTTCATTAGATGTCATGGAAAATAGAAAAGATGATGCTCCACTACTGGATGCTTCATTACTGGGCTCGCAGGCTTCACAAAAAATTATTACTTACAAGCGACGAAGACATAAGCAAGGACCTACTACTAATCGACTAGCTGAATCGGATGCTCTGGCTCCTGATCCTGTATCCTCATTGCTTGAACCAATCGCACCCCTGAATATAAATGAGTTGAATCTTCCAATTGCTGTTAGAAAAGGGGTCAGGTCATGTACTCAACATCCTATCTCTAACCATGTTTCTTATTCTCGTTTGTCTTCTTCATATCATGCCTTTGTTTCACAGCTATCAAATCATGTTATACCTTCTTCTTATTATGAAGTTGTAAGGGACTCAAGGTGGCTGGAAGCAATGAATGAAGAAGTGGAGGCTCTTAATAAGAATGGTACTTGGGAATTAGTAGATCTCCCAAAGGGGAAGAACTTGGTTGGTTCTAAATGGGTCTATGCTATTAAGTATAACTCAGAGGGTGACGTGGTTAGATATAAAGTCAGACTTGTTGCCAAGGGAGTCACTCAAACATATGGGGTGGATTACTTGGAGACCTTCGCTCCAGTTGCAAAACTCAAATCAGTCAGGGTGATTCTTTCTCTTGCCTCTCAGTATGGTTGGCCGCTATTTCAGCTAGATGTGAAAAATGCTTTTTTGAATGGTAACCTTCATGAAGAGGTCTACATGTTACCACCTCCTGGAATTGAAACAAAAGGGAAGGTTTGCCGACTGATAAAAGCTTTGTATGGACTTAAACAATCACCCAGAGCATGGTTTGATAGGTTCTGCAAAGCCATGACATTGTTTGGCTTTAGACAAGGGAATGCTGATCATACACTCTTTGTGAAGAGGAGAGAGGACAAAACTACCATTCTTTTGGTTTACGTTGATGATATAATAATCACAAGTGATGACGAGGTTGAAATCCAGGCTCTTAAGTTCAAGTTAATATCAGAGTTTGAAATTAAAGACCTTGGACTATGGAAGTACTTCCTTGGTATTGAAGTTGCTCGATCTCAGGAGGGAATATATATATGTCAAAGAAAATATGTGTTGGATTTGCTCAAGGAGACAGGGAAGTTAGGTTGTCGGCCAGCATCGACTCCTATAGAAGTAAATCATGATCTTACTAAATGGGGAAGATCTTACAAATCTGGAAAAGGGAACGTATCAAAGGCTGGTTGGAAAATTACTCTATTTGTCTATGACTAGGCCTGACATTACCTACGTTGTTAGTGTAGTGAGTCAGTACATGCATGCTCCTAAAACTATCCACATGAAGGCCGTTGACAGGATTTTGAGGTACTTAAAGTCATGTCCCGGAAAAGGCTTGTTGTTTAAGGGAGGTGGTAATCTGAAGGTGGAATGTTATTCTGATGCTGATTGGGCTGGTTCTAGTTGCACCTTTTTTGTAAGCAGAGTATCGAGCCATGGCACA